>QYAP01000582.1:0-26857 GCA_003988905.1 Hymenotorrendiella dingleyae
CCCCAAACGCCCACAGAACAGAGAAAAAGAAGAAGTGTTTCGGACGCCTGGCTCCTTAGAGTAGCGTCCCTTGTCAAAGAGACCCCCTCTCTAGCGGGGTATATAATAAATATTATAATATTTCTAATATATTAAAAAATCGAAGCTTTATTTTAATATTATTTTTTAGAATAATAATAAAAGTTTTAATCCTTTTAATTAAAGAATATATTTAATCTATTATAATAATTCTAAAAATAAAATAAAGTCTTATTTTTTTAAGAATTATATTAATAAATAAAAATTTTATATTTTTTAATAAAATTTCTAAAGGAATTATTTTATATAAAAGGATTATTTTTTTATTATAAGTTTTAAAATTTTATTAATCTGATTTATAAGTTTTTTAATCTTTATAAAAACGTTTATTTTGGGCTTTAAATTAAGTTTTTTATAATTTATATATTAAACATCTATTCTATAAAAAATTAAAAATAAAATATAAATAAATATAATTTTCTATAAAATAATAATCGAAGGGTTATATATAATATATTTAAAGATTTAAATATAATAGATAAAATATAATATATAAATTATTTTTTTTATAATTGTCACAGGCTAGGAGGGTGAGTAGCTTTACCACTAGACCAACAGTGAACTGCCCAAAAAGGGACTATTATTGGATGGAAGTCCAATATGGACTACTTAAGGGTCACAGATCTGGACCTGTAACAATAATATATTTTCTAAAAATTATTTTTCTATTAAATTATACTCTTAATTAATATAATATAAATTAAGAATTAGATTTTGGATTTATTATAATTAGATTAATAATAAAAGTATTATTAATTATAATAGATAGAATATTGTTTTTTTATTATATAATAATATAAATTATTTTAAGTTTTTTAAGACTAAAAATAATCTTATTTTTATTATTATATTTAAAGATCTTTTAGATATTATTATTTAATAAGGTAATATTAATATTTAGATTATTATTAATCTTATATAAATAAAGATTATTCATATAATTAAAACGGAATTCTTTATTTATTAAAAGAAGCTTTATAAGATATAATATATAAAGGATTAATAAGAGAGGAAAATCTTAAAATATATCTTATTTAATATTATAAAAATTAATAATTTTTATTTTAAATTAAACCTTAATTAATCTATTAGAAAGAAATGAATTAATTAATTAAAATAGTTTAATTAATTTATTTTATTTTTTTATTCTTTTTAATAGATATCTTTTTAATAATATATTAAATATTCTTTAAATATTTATTATAATTATTATAACTTATAATCGAATATTTTAATAAAGCCCCGTAATATTATAAACTAAAAACCCTTTTAATAAATATTATTTATATTATATAATATATAATAATTCTTTTAAAACTTTTAGAAAAATAAGAAAATAGAGTAATTAATCTTTAAGATCTAAATGATATCTTATTTTTTTATTAATTTTTAATATTATAATTACTTTTATGGATTTTTAGCTCTTAGAAAAATAATTTAATTTAAAATAATAAATAAAAAAGTTATAAATATAGGATTTAATTTTCGATTAATATATTTTTAAAAAATAAATTATAATTTTATTTATTTTTAATAATATATTATTAATTCCGATTATATTCCTTTTAATTTCTTTTATTAAAAGAGTTAGATTTTAGAATAAATATCTAATTCCGTTTTAATTTTTTAGAGGATTCTCTTTTAGATTATTTTTAGTATTAAAATATTCTAGTATTTTTATATATAAGAATTCGGTTTTCTTAAATATATTTTTAATTATTTTATTTTTTATTATAAATAATAGGAATTTAAGTTTATTATTTTATTTAATTTAGTCGATAATATTATATAGATTTTAATTATTTTTAATATTATTAATTCGAATTTATTAATATATTCTTTTTATTTTTTTAATAATTATAAGAAATTTCTTTATTTTTAGAAAGAATTTCTTATTATTTAATCGATGAATAAAATATAATAAATACATGTTTTAATAATCTTTTATTTATTAAACTATATTCTTTCTATAATTTCCGTTTTTTTTCTAATAGTTTAGATTATTTCTTTAAAGATATTTATTATAGATTTTATATATTCGTTAAATTAGAGTTTATTTTTTAAGATAAGTATATTTAATAAATTTTTTATTCTTATTCTTATTAGATCTATAAATTTAAAAAGATTATTATTTAAAATAATTCTTTATTTTAGAATTATTATAATTTATATTTTATAATCCGAGATATTATATATATTAATCTATATAATTAATTTTATATATTTATATTTTCTTTTATTTAATATATTCTATATCGTTTTTAATTAATTATTTTATAATTTCTTTATTTCGATTTATATTATTAATATTAGATTTAAATAAATTATATTAAATATTTATATCTCTTTTTATTATATAATTTTCTAGAGATTTTATTTATAATTATTTAAAATAAATCTTTATTTATAATCGATTTTTATTATTATATTTATAATTCAATTCTCTTATAAATATAAATAAATATTTTAAATCAATTTTTTATAAGGGTTTCTTTTTTTATTTAAGAATTTATTAATAAATAAATATTAAAATTAAAATAATTTTAAATAAGAATTAATATTTCTGTTTATAATTCTTATATATAAATTATATTTATTCTTTTATTATAAATTATTTATAGAAATATAAGATATTATAAGAGGAATTTAATTATATTTCTTTAATAGATTTAAATATTTTTTATTAATTTATTATAATTATTTTTATATTTTTAATATAATTTATTTAATCTTTAAAGGGTATCTTTTATAAGGGTATATTAATATTATTAGTTATTATATAATTAGAATTCTTATTCTTAAATATTTCTATATTTTATATTTTTTATATATTTTCTCTAATTATATTAAATGGATTAGATATAATAAATTATAACCTTAATATTAGGTTTATAAAGTTTATTAAAAGTTTTCTTATTTTCATAATCGTAAAGTTTTTTATTTATTAAATTATTAGAAAAGAAATAGAATTTATCTTTTTATATTATTTAATTATTTTATTATTCTTTTATTTTATAATTTTATTAATAGTTTTTTATTTTTCGATTATTTTTTAGAATTCCGTTATTGTTTTTTCTTTCTGTATATAATCTTTATAAGTTTTGGTATTAATTTTATAAAAACCATTAAATTCTTTTTTAATTAGATTTTTAATCTTTTTTATTATTCGAATAAGCTTTATTAATTATAAAAAGATAAGGTCTATTATAATTAATATATTAAGAGCAAAATATATAATTCTCTTTAAAAATGCTTTTTTAGTTATAATTATTCTAAATAATTCTATAAATTATATATTTCGAATCTCTTTTATATTTTCATATATTATAATATATTTAATAATTTAGATTATAAATCTTTAATTTAGGTTTCTTATTAATAATTCATAAGAAGTAATTATAATTCAAAATTCTAAATAATCGAATCTATATTTTAAATAAGATTATTTAAATATATTTATTAATAGATAAATTAAACTATTTAATTATAAAAGATTAATAATTAATTAGAATTATTCTTATTTATATAAGAATATTCTCTTTAATTATAATTTATATAATAAGTATTCTTTCTAATAGAATATTAGAAAAGGAATTTAAAATCTTAGGAATCGTATATATAAATTAGATTTCTAGAATTATAATCTCTTTTATTTAAATAATATCCTATAATATCTTTTTATTTTATTTAAAAAGTTTATCTCTAATTTTAATTAATATTAATATAATTAATTATTTTATATATATATAATAAACCTCTAATATTTACTTTATTTATAATTATTTAATCTTATTATAAAAAGTTTATTAGAATAAATATAATTAGGTTTATTATAAGTATATTTTAAATTTTATTAAGATTAGGATTTATTAATCTTTTTTAAAAGAATATTATATATTATTTGTAGATAAATTATTTATTAATATATTTATAATCGATATTCTATTATTTATTAAGAATATTATTAAATTCGAGGATTTTATTTTAGAGTTCATATATAAATTCTTTAATTATAGATTAAAAGTTTCTTTATTAAAGATTAAACTATTATTCTCTTTATTAATAATATTAATCTAAGAGATTTATTTAAATATTCTAATAAAAGAAGAATTAATAGTAATCGTTTTAATATAAAAAAGAATAAATATAAAAATTAAACTATTCGAATCTATAAAGATCTTGGTTTATAAAATCTCTATTATTAATATAATTAATTTATTCGTTTCTTTTCTATTCTTTAGATTTTTTTTATTTTATAAAAAAGTATTAATCTATTCTATGAAATCATATAGAAATAATAATTATTATTATTCTTTTAATTCGGCCTCTATTAGCGAATAGAAATATATAATTATATTAACGTTATTATATTTTATTATATTACCGCTTTTTTCGATAATAAAAGAAATTATAAAGTTAAACTCCTTTTATATTGTTTTTAATGTACATTAAAGGTTATAAAGCGAATTTTATTTTTGAGGTTTTATGAAAACTATATTAATATTCCCTAAGGGATATTTTAATATAAAACCCCTTATAAACGTATCTTTTCCGCGTAAGCGCGTTAAGATATAGATATAAATGAACTATTAGAATATTCGTATAAAGTTTCCTAATTTTTAAGCTAATAGAAGAGTAGTAAAACCAAAGTTAACCCTCCTTCGAAAAATGTTAAACCGGGTAGGGAAAACGTAAATCTCCGGGTAAGTGAATGAGAATAACAATCGCCGGGTAACCTAGAAATTTTCTCCGGGTAACCTAGGGAGAATAAGGAATCCCCCTCCCCCCTTAAAAAAATTCGAAATGTGTAGATCTACCAGTCAACGTTTAAACTCCTCTTCTTTCTCCTTTGAGTCTGCTAGTTTAGGTTTGATTGCGCTCAGGGCGCGGAGAGTGTTCATGTTTTTGCTGATATTCGTGAAGGTTGGGGTTAGGTGTGGTAGCAATGGTATCTAATAGTTGGGAGCGTTAGATTCTTTCCTCTTTAGGTGTGTTCTCGGAACATAGTACAGTATAATAGTTTTGGGGACAAGTGGAAGGAGAGATGTGTTGGGAGTATAAGAGTACAGCCTCGGTAGGGGATAAAGGAGTGACTTGCGGAAACATGGGTATAGAACGAGGAGGAAGTTGAAATTTCTTTTTCGTAGCGAAGCTGCGAATGAAATGGAGATTTCCAATTATTGAGTGTAACAACTGCAGATCAATTCTCTATGGAAGATTCTATCTCAGTGTGGGTGGAAACCCCTTCCACGCTACAGTACTAGTAGACTAAGCGAGCTACCCCCTACATATAAACACTTGCACTACTCAACACCAATATGTACACGGGACTTTGTAGGTGACGTGCCAGAGGGCGGTTGGTTTGGGGCGGTTCTCTGTAAGTAATTAGAGAAATGAAGACTCAAAGTCGCCCAGTTGCAACTAATATTAAGAACAAGCTAGGTAGAAATCTTTACAGTACAATACTTTACTTACCCATGCTGGAATAACTGAAGCCTGCCCAGGACCCCCAGGCTGATCTAGCTCTGGCAACTCGAACTTAGCGCTAACAGCTCTGCTTGGATCACCACCCGAAGCGATCATATATCAGGGGCGTTTTTTGCTGCAAAAACCAGGGTTAAATCACTCTTAACGGCGTATACGTAAAGCTTTGATGTGTCATCCAATCCGATGTGTCCACACCCTATAGGTACTGTTTTCAGATTTTCCCCAGTGCGCCTGACTCCATTTCCACAGCTTCAATTCATACCCTTCCCCTCCCTCCTCTTTAGGTCTCGCTGCCGTCAAGATATCCTGTCGTATAGTCCCCTCATCGACGCGAATTCTTCCCCAGGGGATAATATACTTGTAGATGTCATTCGGCTCACGCGTTATATCAGGCGATAGACCGGCGTAGAACTCGGTATACGCGCCGAGGACTGGTGGGTAGAGCAGAAGAGCCTTCATAATAAACATGACTACAGCGGCCGTACCTCTATAAGATCCCGTGAGGCAATTGCCCGGGTTCACAGGAAGGCTGATAATACCGTCTTCGGCGTGGCGACGGCGAACTCCCGACTCAAGATCCAGGCGCCAGTTTTCGAAGCGGCGTAATTCAGCACGCGGTCTTCGAACCCAGTGTCCAGGGCGGAGAGGTCGATGCCGTCGTCAGGGGAGTTGGTATCGGCGAAGCCACTCGTGAGCCAGATAACGCGGGCGGTTTTGTTGGTGCTGGCCGCGGCTCGCAGTTGCGGGAGAAGTAGCGATGTGAAGAAATGTGTTTTCACGCAGTGGACACCCAGCAGCGGCTCGATATCTTGCGTTGTGCGGCCCTTGAAGCCGATGGCGTTGGGGCCCATGCCTGCATTGTTCCAAAGCACGTCGAGCTTCGATTAGATTTGAGGGACTGTTATTGATCGAGGAAGAATCATAGGCCACGAACTTATCATCTACCGGCAATGGATTGAGAGAAGACGTAGTGGATGGACATTGAAGAGAGTGGATCGATGTGGTAGGAGGTTGGATTGTGGATGTTTCCAAATATGAGGGAATTCGAGTGAAGGCTTCGTAGTAAGATTTTTCTAAGTCGCCAAGTATCTTTTCGCGGATTGCTTTGGCGGAAAGACTGCGAAAATGTGGATATTGACTTAAAAAGACGGATTTCATCTTAGCAGTGACGGTGGATTTCTGGAATGTAGGAATAGGTTTGCCCTCTACCTGATTGAAGAGATTTCGATTGTCTCCGTCAAGGTAACTCAGAGATTTCCGCGCGTTAAGAATTGCTGTACTAGGTCCTCCAGCATAGTTGTCCGAGATGCCCTGATTAAATGTGCTCCTATTATGATTGAGCCCCCGAGCTACTTGATGGCCAATTCCAGGAGCGATATCCGGAGATAGGATACTCATCTCGTAAGCGCCACTATATCGAGCTGAGAATGTTGTAATCCCGGCCGAATCAATTCCAGCAGATTGTAGAGCAAATTGAAGTGTGTTAACGACTTGATCTCCTTTTGCAGGCTGTGAAAAATCTAGAGTTTGATCGTTTCTGATAGAGGCAAAAACAATTTGATCTTGGAACTCAGGACGGATGTGTATTGTGTTATCGTGAAGTACCGCATCGGCTAGAATTTCACCTATATCTGAAGAGATGAAGGCATTGCGACGAAGGCCTAAAACAAGAAACAGTGTGATAGGACAGGTGTAACTTTGGGACTCGATAAACTCGAAACAATGTGAAAACACTGAGAGGTTGCCTCTATCGGTATGTATTAGAAAAATAAAAGTAGAAGGATTATAGATAACTTACGTGGATGATTTACTGTTGTGGTTTGATAGATGCATTTTCAAGTTGCAAAGCTCTTTTCCTCCTTCAAGCTTCAGTTCAATATGTTTGAACAACAAACAATCTTCAAGGTTAACATTCTTTCCTCCTACAATGTCGGATTTGCGAGCAGCGATCGACAGAGTTAAAAGGAGTGAGCAGGCTCTGGAAATAGTGGTATCCCAAAGATAAGTGCCTTTCTCAAGAGCGTGGGTTAGGAATCCAGCCAGGCAGGCAGTTAGGTGAAAGTGAAAGATGAGTTTTTTGGAATGGCGCCTGCCTTCGGTATTTGTGATTTTTCCCTCACGAAGAAGAGCACGAATTGTTTGATCAACTTGAACTTTGACTCCTTTAGATACCTTCCATAGGCTTTCATGGTGGTAAAGTTGCAATAGACGATATAATGCAGACATTGTATCTTCTATAACGTATTTGGAAATAGTTGTGTTCCATTTAGGATGAGGCTTTATCAACTGGACAAGAGTATATATAAACCGTGAAAGATCCTCTGCAGATGGAGGTTGGGTTATTCTGAGATTCCAATATTAGCTTTTAAAGAAAGGCATGATAGGAAGAGAAGAAAAAAGGATCTTACTGTCTGTCATTCCCAAAAGAAAGAAGGAAAACTTTCCACCGATTCCACAAATGATTTTTTTCCTTCTGTTCTCTTGCTGAGACCGCTATATATACACCTTGTATGCTTTGAACAAAACTTTTCGAAGCTTGGCGATGTTCATCAGCATTATTGAGAAGGGCTTTCGAGAAGTCATTGTTGATATTGAGGTCCCGACGGAACTGAGGTTGAAGGGCAGGGTTGACAATGTCCGCCGAATGGTGGCGGTGATGGTTTACAGCCATATTGGTACAGGAAATCTAACGAGTGTAAAGAGGGACTGGATAAATTTATTCCAGTACTGAAGCCATTTGGGAGGTCCAACTCTTAGTGGTAGTAGTGTATGTGCAGGCAAAGGTGGCTTATGGTGATGAGGCCGCAGTCGAATTGAGAAGATACTGGCTAGGTGATGGTGTATGTACTAAAAGAGATAAGAAAAGCGGTGGTAAAACAGCGGTCGTCTTGAGTAGAGAAGCTTTAGGTGGTGCAGATATGTATGCCAGAAGAATTGAGGCCGGCTGCGACGAGAGTATCGTCGATAGAGGAGAGACTGAGTAGGATGTGCAGATGTGTATGCCGGGAGAATCGAAGCTAGCTGCGACGAGGGTATCGTTGATGGAGGAGAGACTGAGTAGGATGTGCAGATGTGTATGCCGGGAGAATCGAAGCCGGCGGTGACGAAGCTATCGTCGGATTGAAGAGAGACTGAGTAGGATGTGCAGGTGTTTTGGCCAGGAGAATCGAGGCCTGCGGCGGCGACGTGTGAGCACTTGGACTTTCCTCTAATCCCTGATGTGCGAGAAAACTGATAGCGAGATAACAATTGCAATTGACCAAAATAGATACTGCTAACATGGAAAGTTCAAGAAAATATGGTACTGTTGAAAAGCTTCCAAGAGATCGTGAAAAGTATGAGAATGCCACAGTTCAAAGCAAAAAACTCAGGGCGTATAGCGGAACGATACATCCTTTGACCTCAAGTAAGTCGATGATTTCTAATTTACTTCGAAGCGACGTGACATGGGTTCACATATATTGGGCTTTTGAAGCTACTGTTCCTGGACTACCAGGGGCATTCAGCACTTATACTATTTCTCGTGTATAAAATGGCACCGCGCGATGAAGAATCAAATAGCAAGAAGAGCAATCGATGAATAAGGAGAAAACGAAACAACCGTACACATTCATTCTTGCAGCGTAATCGAGGACGGAAAGGGCAAAATGAAAATAACGCGTACCAACCACGTGCACGGAATCGGGCCAGTCGACGCCGCCGGCTAGAACGGGACAGAGGCGTCGTGGTTGATCATCAGAGCGACCGCTCATTTTTGAACGAATAAGCGTGGTCAGCGATGTGTGGACGTAAAAGTAGTTACTATCTGATGATATTAAAGTGGCCTCACCAGGCCAGGTGGTAGTCGCGTACTGATAGTGAAATTTGTTGGTGCGAGGGCTCGACTCTCGAGTAAGGCGGACACGAAAATCTTGCCCGGCGGCAGTCCGATATCTTGCCTCGGCGTTCATCAAAAAGCATGATGAATCGGGGAAGAAGTTCAAATGATGAAAAGAGAGAGCGGGAGTGAAGTTGAACATTTCATGCATCTATTTCTGGACAGCAAGAAAACCAGAAGCCCGCGGGAACGGAGAAGATAGTCTCCACGTGACCTGAAGGGTGGTCCGTCCCGGCTCCGATCGGGGTGGCCGCGTCGGCTCACAGCCACAACGCATTTGATGGCAAATGCACCCCGCGAAAGCAATTCAACATCAACAACAGAAGCTATCAATTCTTGCAGCTCTTCCACGTCGCATCGCAGGATTTCATATGTATGAAATATAAGCATCTTCGCTTTTCTCGAGTGAGAATAATATGATCAGGACGTACATTGCTGAGGGGTCGATCTTTATCTCGGGCGTCGTCGCCGGCTCACCCGCCAGCTGGTGAGCTGCGCAAGTCGATGCCCCTCATGCTGCGTGGACGGTCTCCACAGAACACTTTCCAGCCACAGGCCACGAATAGCAGCTCCGTCACAATATTCGATAGGAATAGTCTGATATTAGTGCTATGCTATCTCTCGATGATGTCCAGATGTATATTTGTGCGAGTCTTTCCCTGTCTCGTAGAAGTTTCTATTTTTCTCCATCTCCTTTCCGTTTCAGAATATCTTCAATCATTTTTCTGTCACACTCATTGAATATCAATAATCCAATATGAAGTCCCAAATACTCTCGTTGGCAGCTACTGCTATTTCTTTCAGCACACTCGCTTTTGCGCAAACTTCGACTGACTGTAATCCTACGACTAATACCAGTAAGTGTACTTTCAACACATCTTTTGTTGATTTACTTAGTGATCTATTTTTAGCATGCCCAAGTGATGCTGCCCTTGGAACCACCATCACGGTCGATTTTACTGCTGGTGAAAGCGACTACTTCAGCACCGAGACGGGTACTACAATGACCTATGGCACTTCGGGTGCTGAATTTATTATCGAAGATGATGGACTCGCAAAGACAATCGACAGCACCTTTTATATCTTTTTCGGAAAAGTGGATGTGTACTTGAAGGCAGCTACTGGCCAAGGAATTGTTAGCAGTTTCGTGATGGAATCAGACGATCTGGACGAGATCGACTGGGTGAGTAAATACGGAACCCCTGAAGCTAGTCTTCGCTAATAATTCATCGTATAGGAATGGTTAGGAGGTTATACCGACACCGCCGAGACGAACTACTTCGGGAAAGGAAACACCACAAGCTACGACCGTGCAACATGGGTCAATGTTACCACCCCTCAGGATACATTCCACAAATACACAATTGATTGGACTTCTGCCTCTACCCAATGGTATATCGATGACGTTCTCGTCCGAACACTTCTCTATGCCGATGCTTTGGAGGGCGAGAACTACCCCCAAACACCAATGAAGATCAAGATCGGAAACTGGGTTGGAGGTGCCTCTGATGAGAGCGCAGGAACCATTGAATGGGCCGGTGGAGAAACCGACCTTACTGAGGCGCCATTCACCATGTATGTCGCCAACGTGACTATCGAGGATTACACTACCACTGGTAAGCTGCTCTCATTCTATTTAAAACCTCCACATCTAACTGTATTTTAGGAACTGAATATACCTATGGCGATATGACCGGTTCTTGGGAGAGCATCATCATCTCAGGAAACAGCTCAGACTCAAACGCGACGTCCTACAGCGGCGAGACAATCGTCAGCAGCAATTCCACGGGCTCCTCCAACAGCACCGCCGTTGTCGCCGCAAACTCCACAGCAGTCTCCGAAAAGATTGCGGCAAGCGAAGCTGGTATCGCTAGCAACAGGTTTGGAAGCTGCTGGGCCGCCCTTGCAGCTGTCTCCATTTTCGCATTTGCTTTGTAAATTTAGAAAAGATGGAGTTGAAACATTCGTGCGCCCATTAGCAGGCGCGGAAGTAAATTGTATATAGCTTCTATTCTCTTGGCTCTCCTTTATCTCGAGCATTGATTGTTTTTGCCCAGCGTATTAAGCGAAGCCTAGTGGCGAGCAGATCCATTTGATAGGTCCATTGTCATTTTAGGTTTTTGAGTTTGTTTGAAACTTGTTGCTCGGATCCTTCGTCATATCGCTGAGCTTTTATACGAGCACTTCGCCTCTGAACGGTCTTTGCCTCCGTGAGTTGTTGCTTGGCTAGCTACCCTTCATTTCCAGCGTCATGTGTCCAGTTTTTAAGGTGCGTTTACAAGGTTTGTTCTTGTAGAGTTCAGCAAGAGATCCTTCGCGAAGCGATGCCGCGACGAATCGGGAAGTTCATCTTGATGTTTCCTTGGCAAACCGGCGCATGCTTTAAGATGGGATGATTTGGCTAGTCTATGCACGACATCTTACAATTCAACCTTTTTATTATGAGGTTCGAGTTTCTTTCTTCAACCATCGGTGTTCGCAGGGGTGGTTTTTTGCGCGAATGTTTTGGCTCTGCGAGACTTGACAATTTTTTTTTCACTCTTCCATTGCAATTCGTCTCGATATAATAATTGAGGAATTGTACGGCGATGAGGCTACTCGTACTCGGCGTCTCCCCGCGGCCCGGATTTCTGGAACGTCCCTTAATTTACTTGACCCCAAGTTCGAGATTCGGAATGGGGATATACCCCGTGATATCACTTCAATATTTTCTCAGAGCACTCACCGATTCGCCTAATGTTTTAGCGTCTTGGATTCCCCAATTTAAGAGGGGTTGTTCGATTCTGCCTGGGTTTGCCCTCAGATATCGTATTCAACCCTGCTGTTGAGGTAGTGGGTCAACACTTATAGAGTATAAGACCTTCGAGTCTCGCCGCATCCTTACAAAGCTGTGAAGAACGAAACAAGTGTCTCACCAACAGTCTCTCTTTAACAACTAAGTTGATCTTGATAACCATGGTTTCGTTCTCTTCACTCGTTCTCGCCGCTTCGGCTATTGCTAGCGTTCTTGCTAGTCCTCTAGTCAAAGACATCGCCGTCCGTCCTCGTGGTGACATTTCTGAGCGCGCAACTGCAAGTTCCACGGGCACGAACAACGGTTTCTACTACTCGTTTTGGACAGATGGAACTGGAGATATCACATATACCAATGGGGCCGCTGGTTTATACACCGCAAAATGGTCTGGAAATAAGGGAAACTGGGTCGGCGGCAAAGGCTGGAATCCAGGAACTTCAACCAAGTAAACCCCCTCCATCCTCCACCCTCGACCAAATTGCTAACCCCCCAACCAGAGTCATAACCTACTCCGGCACCTACAGCCCCAACGGCAACTCCTACCTCGCCGTCTACGGCTGGACAACCTCTCCCCTCATCGAATACTACATCGTAGAAAACTACGGCTCCTACAATCCCAGCAGCGCCGCAACGCTCAAAGGCTCCGTGACCAGCGACGGCGGAACTTACGACATCCTCGAGACGACAAGAACGAATCAGCCTTCCATTTCAGGCACGGCGACCTTTAAGCAGTACTGGTCTGTGCGCAGGTCATTGAGATCGAGCGGCACCGTTACCGTTGCGAATCATTTTGCGGCGTGGGCGAAGCTGGGTATGACTTTGGGGAAGCATGATTATCAGATTATGGCGACCGAGGGGTATAATAGTGCGGGGAGTGCGAGTATTACGGTTTCGGGGAGTGGGTAGAATGTGAGTATTTTGTATTTGCTTTTCTTTTTTCGTTATTTTTCTATGTTGAAACTAATCTCTTTGGCAGTGAACGGTTGCCCGTGTACATTGAGGAGAGCTGTAAATAGCGATTTTTTTTCAATTGTAAATATTTTGACGACGACTCTTCCTGGGCGATGCAAGGGCTGTCTGTGAACTAGTCAGAAATGAGAATAGTGTTGGTCTATATATGTTCTACCAGCTTGATACTTTTCACTCAAATTTGGGTACCGTTTGATCAGGGTAGATAACTAATAGGTTCAAGACAATATGCGTACCGCAAAACCGAAGCACAAGTTTCAAGTCTGGCTCATTTTACACAAGCTGAGTGTCAAGTGGTATTTTCCGACTTGGAAGTGGCTCGAGGGGAATGATATAGTCATAGACTCAACTACGTGAGCACTTTCGAACATCTACTTAGGTGAGTTATTTTTCCTGTTGACGAATATGTATTTCTGCCCAAGTAATCTTACCGACACGAGCTCGCTGCTTACGGTATTCGATAGCACCTCGAAACTTTGTCAGCCATAGTGTGTGGTATGTGTTTCCTCCTTTCTCGAACCTGGAAGAGCGCCTCAAATCCTTCCAAGCCCCATCACAAGTCCCCAAATTCGACTTAACACCAACCCTAGCATCACTAAAGCAACTGTCCTTATCACCGCCGGGGGCAACCTCGCAATCCAGCTTAACGAATCGATAATATCATACCCAACATGGATCGTGATGGCTGCGGTGTAGCCCCAAAACACAAAGATATTATCTGACCGAAAATACCAGCGAATTCTTTGCCAGAGAGTCCGAAAATACGAGTGAGTATTTTGCAGGATGACCAAGGTCATGTTGAAAATTGGGTTTGCGGTGCTGGGGCTGGGGTCGGAAGTTGCTGCATGGAAAATTAGCAGTGAGGATATATTTTGGAGGTTCTACTTGCTGTCTTCGAGGACGCTTGAACTATTCAGAGGTGTTCTTTCCATCATATCGGAGACTAATACCCCGAATTCCGTTTTGCCCATCTTCGATTGAAGTGATCCGGGGACCACTTTCGTAGCACCCTCGATCACTTCGCGTCTTTCGTTGTAAAACTCACAAAATGATATGCCAGGGAAATATTTTTCAGATAGGAAAACAACTTTCGGCCCACACAGTGTGCGAAGAGCGTTTTCACTAGCCCGAGTATCTGCTGCAAAGCTTTCGTCTAGAAATTTGCTGATTAGTCCACGAACAGAGATCCCACCAGCACCAATCTCATTGAAATCAGCTCCAGCGTCAACCAAGATGTTCATGGTTGTTTCAGATCCCGTGATGACTGCGCGCATCAGTGGTGTAATGCCATCCTCATCTTCCCACTCAAGTCCAGAGATTTGGCTGTGTGATTGTTTGGCCGCGGTCCTGGATCCTTCTCGAGAATGCGAAGTAGCCACGGTTATCATGCCGCCTATTCTTTGTCCTAGATACCTGTGCCTAGTATTCGTGTCGGGCATTTTGATGGAAATTTCTGGGCTAATGCACCGTTGGAGCCACCAACTCAACCTTTGAACGTGACATGGCTCTCTATATAGATTGACGATCATCGGTAGGACTGCTAAGGACAAGGGCGATGAGACTTTGCTCACAAAAGCTCTCATCATCCGATGCCGTATATCTTCCAAGTCAGAACGATGATTGAAGTAGTTAGACGTGCAGGTATCGCCTGACAAGTGTTTCCATATAATTTCTTCGCAGCTCCGAAAATCTACTTTGACATCCAATAGGCAGCAGAAAGTATCTTCATTGGAGCATAATGCTGCAATCTCAAGATATTTCAGGAAAAGCTTGCCGCCATGGTTGTTCACCTCGAGCTCCGGTATATGCTCTGAATAGGGTAACAGGGAGTCCAGTTGCGCAGTTGTTCCTCCAGCACAAATGGCGGCCAGGTATGAGTAGCGTTCTAATGAGTACGCTTGGGCCATGTCTGCTACCTGGGTTTGAATTTCAAAGTCCAAATCATGCTTGTTGTATGCAGTAGTATATAACTTACCAAACCTCATATTTTTCTCCTCTGCTTGTAGTTTTGCCAT
Source organism: Hymenotorrendiella dingleyae (assembly GCA_003988905.1). NCBI lineage: Eukaryota > Fungi > Ascomycota > Leotiomycetes > Helotiales > Helotiaceae > Hymenotorrendiella > Hymenotorrendiella dingleyae. The sequence continues at coordinate 15,221 of QYAP01000582.1, forward strand.
GAATCTCTGGTCTGAGCGCGCGATTGTCTTGAGAATCCACGAGTTTACTGGAGACATTTCCCAGTACTCTAATAACCCTACGAATTTAAGTGCAAAGTCGTAGAGAAAGGACTGTGAGTAGCTTGAGTACATGAACACCAATATAGTCATTGGACTCTTTTCATGAAAGGAATTCAAGACCATAGATATATCGGTCCCCTCAGCAAGGAATGTATCGATTGCATTGACATCTTTGATGGCTTGACATTCTAGCAAGTCAATCAGTGCTCTTTTATCGTAGTCAGCGGTGTAAACAAGCATGGAATAGGAGCATTAACTCTTCATTCGTTCCAGAAGAAAAAGTGGAAAGTTCGGTATACAAAAAGCGATACGTATCGGCCCATCCCGTCTTCGCGAAAAAAACTCTAGTCGAGGACTGTTCCAAGCCCTGAGTAGTTCGAAGTTGGAAAAGCTTGGCTCAGTTTAGAATATGATTTCATATGTCTTTTCGAAGAAGTCAACTCACCTCTAGTAAAGGCCTCGGCCGAAAACTACTCCCCGGGCCCTTGTCCACAACACAATCAGTCATGTGCGCTTCCCCTTCCACAAATAAGGTCTTCAAGCCTTGAACATCACAATTTTCCAAACACTGTATGAGCCTCGGGTTCGGATTGGCGTCTTCTCTCTGCACACTGAATCTCATTCGTGAGTTCATTCGCATAGTGATGACCATGCTGGAAAGGTACCAAGGGGGAACAAAAGTGAATTCAAGAAAAAGGCCTGCCGCGTCAGTCCCATTACACTTGTTATTGACTACCGTCCATTCATTGCGGTTCACAATTCTGATATTTAAGACACCAAACCAGTACTGGCGGGTGAAGGATGTTGAGTCAGTTCTTCGAATTAACTGCAACAGTATAGGTAGGAATGGAGATTTAGCCGAGTCCCCATGGACAGAATAGGGCGATACTTTCACAGTGCGAGAGCTCAACGTTGAGATTTCGTGTTGAAACAGGGTAGAATTACTCTCTGAGCGTCCATGCATTCGAATGGCTCGCCCTATACCACTGATTTCTTGCGTGACTTTGCACAGCCATTGTTCTTGATGGCTGGTAAGTTCCTGGAATTTTTCTTCGATGGTATTCTGGGTTGTGATTGTTTCGTCCGCAATGTTTGCCAAGCTTTTCATCTGGTGCTCACCTCGGATCCTATTTTAAGTTTTGGATTAGAATTTTATACAAAGCCAAAACCTCAAACACAATTGTGCTTCAGAAGGACTGAAAATAGGTCGGAAGGGGACCTACTCATTGATTATGGCCAAAGCAAGTTGCAGTTTCTCGATATGTCTTGAGAGTCTGGTCTCAAATTCTGATATTTCCTCCGAGTACAAGAAGCTCCTAAGCCGTGCTCGAACCTGCTTTCCAGAGGCTGATCGTTTCCCAAAAAGCGCTTCCACTTTAGTCGTTAATTCTCGTAATTCACCAAAATCCTCCTCCATTTGAAGGCGGCTTTGAAGCCAAAACTGGGTAAACTTCTGCGGGAGTTCTCCATCTTCGTAACAGCTAGTTTGGCCTTTCAAATTTTCGAGTAGTGCTAAAAGACCGTCGAGCTGTCGAAGGATGCACTGAAAGCGCTTGAGATCTGCTGGTGCTCGCTTGAATTTGGTGCAAAGCTCGTTGATGGTCTTTGCACTGTCGATGACCAAACCGGCAATGGTGGCAAGGCTGGCAGCAAAACCCACGAATGCAACTGTAGCGGAAGCGGGATCCATAGTTATATATGAGTGTAGGTGTGGCCAAGGTGTTAGGGAAGACGAAGGTTATAACAAAGGCAAGTGAAATGAAAATTCAAGAATCAAGCCTTGATTTCGAAGATACTGAAATCGGGAACAAAAAAGCCTTGTTCTAGAAAGTGCTGCTGGCAGTAGGCTGTGATATGCTGCTGCATGTCAGACGCCGTGGCTGTGCTGCATCTGCACAATCCTTACCCTATCATATGTCTCCGCGAGTTCATATCCAACTCGAGAAATCATTCTGAGCCTCTCAAATTTTGCCTGTTCATATGTCAGGCTGAAGCAGAGTACCGGATTAATTGTTCCTTTCCATTTTGACCTCCATTCTCTTAAATAATCTAATACGATGAGGCCAATAACGGGAGAGGTGGGAAGTTTAAACCTCTTAATACGGTATCCATCCACTACCGGTGAGCACTTCAGAATTCCAGGGAGCCTTTAGTTAATAGCATCAACATGTTGTCTCCATATAAATACTATTCTTTTCGTTTTTAAATATTCAAGATCATGCCTGGCATCAAGTTTTCTTCAGGGGGGTTGCACGTTCGGCTAAATATCCGATATTGGTCCGAGCGCTTCGCTTGCCGGGCCGGATATTCGGGCCAAAAGGGGGGAGGATAGTGCTAGCGACATCCTTATCTGGGGTCGTGCACGGGACTCTACCTTAAGGATATAACTCTCCTCGAATCACTTGTCAATTAAACTACTCTCATTTCCAGGCTCAAATATAGTTATCCCCAAGATTCGATTGAAACCTCGAATTTCAAAGAGGAGCTGTCTCTGCGGGACCGCGGGTACAATTCGTCCATCTGTTAATCATTTTTGTAGACAATCTCACGTGTAGAGTCGCTTCTAAGAATGCATGAGGTCATGAATGTCAGTTGTTGGCCACTACAATACCAACTACCAATACCAAATTCATTCTCCGTTTTACCCACATCCTTATCTATGGCATGATCCACATCAATGCCACGGAACACAAGAAACATCACGATCGACTGCAGATGGGCTGCGTGGACGCTGCAAAGTGCTTGGCTTATCGATATCATGTTACCCGAGAAGGTGGGGTACAGCGAAACAGGGTCATAAATTGGCTAGCGCCATCGTATTAGGAATTGGCGCCGCTTTACTATAACAACTATAACAGGGTTATGTTAAGTCACCCATTGATATCATCGCAAAATAACAAAATCATCAATTCAGATGAGACGAAAATTCAAGTTCTTTCGATTCAGAGCAAGCCTAATCCTACAGTCAAATATCATTGCACATTCTGAATATCGTGCCACTACGATCTTTGGAGGAGTATTATTTGTATACATTGTAGTAGATGAGTTTCAAGAATGCATCGAAACAGGAGCGGCACCAGAAAACGCCATACCCAACGACTTGCACCCCCACCGATGTTTCGTTGTACATGCAGCCGACGAACAGGGCCGATTTCTGCGAAGCTGCAACTGGACGATATAGGTCGGGCCTGCAGTCCTACTCCACTTACGGAACAAGATATATATCAAGAGTAGAAGCCAATATGCAACCCCACTCAAGCCGGATTATGTTCAACTTTTAAACTGTTCTCAAGTTCTTTTGGTTCGGAATGGCATCGGAATTTGGCTCAACTAACCTGGTGCAACTTGTTGCACCACAGGAAAGCGTTGCACACCAAGCCTATGATGATGCGTATGATGGAAAGCAGACTATGAATGAAAAGATTCAGGTTGACGACACACCGAGCTCGACATCAGATATCCAAGTGGTTGTTTTGGACGATGGCGATATCATTCGCGAGTCGGGTATGTCATCGATACTGGTCTCTTTCCTTTCCCGAATTTCTTTGGGCGTGGGGACTCGTTAAGTTCCGGGATACGCTTACGTCGTTTTTTTCTTCAAACATTAACGACTCGATCTTGGAGCATGGGGACCGTAGCGAAGTACAAAAAATAGAAGTGACCGCTGACAATCGCCTGGCAGACTACACGCCAGAGCAGTATAAGAAACTGCTGAAGAAGATAGATCGTTACCTTATGCCATTGATGTAATTCCTCTCTTTCAAGCGCATATTCCGATTGGCGCTAATTCAATATTAGGTGGGTTTGTTATGGTATTCAACAAACTGACAAGACAGCCCTTGGAACTCAGGCCCTCTTTGGCCTTCGCGAAGATACAAACCTCAAAGGCCAAGAGTACCAATGGCTCACAACAATGTATGTGAATCTTTGCTATATGTGTAATAGAAATGCTCCAGTCTGCAAACATTGACCATTACCGCATTCAGCTTCTATATCACATATATGTGTGGCGAATTTCCATCCAATTTCTTGCTCCAGCGATGGATACTAGGAAGAACACTGAGTATCTACATGCTATGTTGGGGTACGTCTGTCTCACAAAATTATTGGAATGTAATTTGTTGACCATTGTCATAGGAGTTTGCGTGATAACCATAAGCGCGGCACAAGATTGGTCTCAGCTCATGGCGATTCGCGCCCTTCAGGTAAGTCGAATGCTCAGAGCACTTCCTATGCCATATTTCCGAGAAATAGAGGCGCATCTGGATTCCTGAAGCATAAAGTTTCCACAAAATCCCTGAAAGAAATAAACTAACTCCGAGATCCTGTTGTGCAGGGTTTCTTTGAATGTACCATATCACCTGGGTTCATTCTGATCATCGGAAACTGGTATCGAACAGAGGAACATGCAGCTCGTGCACTGTTTTGGCAATCTGCTAACGCAGGATTTGGAATATTCGCAAACTTGGTCAATTATGGCATCGGCCAGCGAGCTCAAGAGTACGGAGGATTGCAACCATGGCGAGGTATCTCCCTCTTTCTAGGAGCGTCGACTCTTCTTGCATCGTTGATCTGCTTCGTTTTGCTTGGCAGCCCGAGAGAGGTGAGATGGCTGAGTAAAGAAGAGAAGAGGATGGCGTAAGTGTTCTCTTCCCCAGATATTGTTCATCTGACCTGAAAGAAGTTGACATAGTGCTGCGCGAATTGTAAAAAATAAAGCTGGTCGCGATGTGACTGGTAGGAAATGGTCATGGCCCCAAGTTGCTGAGGCATTTCGAGACCCACAGTTCTGGTTTTGCATGCTGAATGCCTTTTTATCTTCGGTTCCTAACGGGTAGGTAAATTTCACTTGTAAATAGCGTACGTACTAACGAATTTTAGGGGTCTGACAACTTTCGGTTCGCTTATGTATCAGTCATTTGGTTTCACTCAGCTACAGGTCCAACTTGTTGACATCCCTCGCTCAAGTATGTTGTTTTCTTATATGGCTGCTACAATTGCAAAAGAAAATAACGACGCTAACATTTTATAGCTGTCTCCCTTATCATTTTTTTGATAGTCGGCATTTACACGCGCCATGTGAAAAATAGGCGTATGTATGTCATGGCCATAGCAACTCTGCCACCTTTTGTTGGAATGTTGGGTATGTCCCTATTACCCAATATCCCTGAATACAAATGGACGAAATGGGGCATGTATCTCATGACGGTACCTTTCGTGCTTCCGCTCTTCCTAGCTTGGACCCTCATTCCTTCCAACGTTGCTGGTCGTACAAAGAAGACCCTCATTTCTTCGGCGACCTTTGTAGGATATGTAAGTAACTTGATACCTCTCTTGTTCCTTTCGCTAAGCTAATTCGTAAGTGCGTGGGGAACATGGCGGGCAGTCAGATCTTCAAGACCGAAGATGCCCCTCAATACATTCCAGGTACTATTGGATGTGCGGTTTGCTTGGGAGCCCAGTTCATTCTGATTGCCGTATGGCGCGTATATTATGTGTGGCAGAATAAGAAACGAGACCGTATTGCCGCTGAAAGTGGGATTAGCAAGGAAGAGCAAGAGAAATTGGGGAGAGAAATGGGTGAGAGAGACATCACTGATTTACAGAACCCCTACTTCAGGTACACGATGTAAATGTTGCGACGCAATGAGACTCTGAGATTTGCGAAAGTTTGGTATGGCCGAAGTGGAAGGAAGGAGCTCATGGCAATAACTCGGGAGTGAGTATGGGCCACGGACGTGCGTGGCATGGAAAAAAGATAAACGCAATTGCTCTGGGATAATATATGTCGCACTCATCTAAGCAATACCAGAATACCATTGTGAAGCGACATGTAATGTAAGAGGCAACGCGGTTCCTTGCGGTAGATTTCTTTTGGTATATCGTCCAATTTTCGATCAAAGTACCCCCCCTATTCTCGTCTTACATCATATGGAAACAAAGAGTAAAATAGAATTCAATCAAAGAGAAGAATATATCGTATACTCCCCTCTTATTGTCGGACTTAAGGTTCTCTCGTATGCCCTGTGAAATTATCTGGAGTTGGCCACAGGATTCGAAGGCGTCAGCCCTGGAGGACCTCAAGGGGGTCAGTGCACGTGACGCTGTGCCGAGATCAGGGGGGCAAATTTGAAATTACACGTTTCCTACCTCTATCTGCAGCCATTGCGGCTGAATGGTGGCTTGAAACGGGCCTTTTTACCCAAACTAATTCCACGTTTTGCACGTTATTTGTTCAATCTTTCCAGACGGGTGGTTAAATGTAAATTGCGGATAAATTTCACTTCGCCTGATCTAAACAGCCACTCACTATCATAAGTGGACGCCTTTTGAGAAGTAATAATTACAAGTTTCTTCCCAAAAGTTTTCATTACCTCTTCGAACCCTTTGCTTCTAATTTTCGATGCAATTCTTTGCTCCCTCAAGTCTCCGCATAAATACGTATACGTTGGCACAAATCACGAACAATCTTAGATTCGCTTCCACGTAGCGTGTTACTGGGCGTCTCTTTCCATGAGTAAACATCACTGTCGATCTTTTGCTTCAGTTTGGAAAGCTTCATTTAACGCACTCAAAGGGGGGACGCCACGTGACTCAGGGGTATGTTGCTCGGACTTCGGTGTGTGCCTACAGTAATTAGCTGCTCAAGCAATACACACTCCAGGAAGCAAAACTTCTCTTACATTCTTGCTAAATTTCAACAAGCGAAAGCCCTCCATACCCAACGATAGTAAATGCTCCCCAATTGGAGGGGTGTCTCAAATCCATTTCCGAATCCTCTATACTTTTGACAATACCTTCCAACCTTTCTCTCCACGATTTCACGAACGCTTTAGGTTCATAACTGTCCCTAGTTGCTCCCTCAAGTACACACACTAACTCATTTATCTTTTTTCGTGCACCTTCAGGGGTAAGATGATACAATTTCTTCTGTGCTTCGCGCCACAATATTGCCACCGTAGAGTTTGAGTTTGACTTCCTATCAACATGCTCTCTCAGGAGTTGATAGAAGAAAACCAGCAGCAACATTGAAGACCGATCGTCGACGTTCCACAACGCCCCGATATAAACCTTGCAGGAACTTTCTAGCAGTGCATATGAAAATCCCAGGACATCACTGCCCAAAGTTCCCTGTCCCATTCCACTCAGACACGCAGCGAAGATAATGAGATCCATACTTTTATATCCGTCAGCTATCGGCTGTCCTAAATCGAGCACTCGATATTGGTCTTTCAAGGAGATTGATGATAGCCACGGGCTCTGCGAATCGTAGTATCCATGTGTGCCTACATGGAGAATTCTCCTCTCGCCCATGTCGGTAGCTTTTTCTTTCCAGAGTAGAGAATCAAAGGCATCTCTATCAATTTCGCTGCCTTTTATAGGCCAAGTGTCAAATATACGAGCGACAATCATCGATTCAATGGCGGCAAAAGGGAGCAATTTCTCATCAGTAGTCGTTCTCTTTGTCACTTTGACCTTCTTCACGATGGCGCAAACCGAAACTGGATGCTTGCATATTTTTGTACAATTATCAGACCTGGTGTCCAATTTCTGGATATGGTATAAAGTGCTTAAGCTCGGTGCCTGAGATACTGCCGCCTGGAGAAATAAAGGTTCATCATTCAACAGGAGTGTGGAGAACGGGAATGCGGCCAGGGGTTGAGATGTTATGAATATGACATGATTTTTGCGGTGGATGAGATGTTGTAGAGGCAATATTAGCTCATCCGATATCTTCTTCAGGCAAACTTCAATGTCTGCTCTTGAATGACAAGGCATGACATTCGGGTAATTGCTTAAATGTTTCATGGCTTTGACGACCAGATTCCGCATCCCAAGGACGTTCTTCTGCCTCCGTTGAGCAAATTCAACCCCAGAGGATGTGATACCAAAGAGTGTAAATCCATGCATTGTGAAATCCGCATAAATTACGATCTCGTCTGGGCAAATTGTCTTGTAGAGGTCCTCTGAGTTGGTTATCGGATTTTCACTAGACAAAGCGAGTTCGGGGGTGTTCAATTCGTCCTCGTCGCCCTTCAAGTCGCTTTCCAGAGCTTCTAACTCTGATTTAAGGGGACCTGTAAGTGGTTGGGAAGAAGCTAGCAATGCCATTCTCGCCTTCCGCTTTCGAGTTCGATTCATCCATTCATTGGTCGCTGTCGGATCCGAAGACTTCGCTGTTAGAGTATCAAGCAGGTTTTGTGCTTTTCCCTTCTCCAAGAATCGCAATGCATGCTCTTCCCAAGTTCTAGTGTTTCCATGTTGGAAATCATACGTGTCGAGAATAGATGGCGGCAGTCTAGTGTTTTTAGCACGGAGACATAACCGTGCTAAGCCCGTGACCCTACGGTGGCACTGAATTGGATATGAAATTCAAAGAATTAGACTTCTAATTCATTTAATTTGATTTCCAACTATTTAATTTGATTTCTAATTCTAGAATTTCAAATTAAATTCTAGAATAAATTAATTTAGTCTCAGGAAGCTTAAATTCATAGAATTCGAATAAAAAGTATTAAAAGTGTTGGTAACACGGTAGTTCACGTTATACTCGCGAGTAGAGTGGTCTTGGTGTTAAATCGTCTAAATAGAGTAAGTGGTAGCTAAACTACGTATAACTGAAGTTATCCCCCTCCTGCGCACGGGCGTACGGGTGTTACCCGTATACGGGTTACCTGTATACGGGTCATATTAGGCGAAATACTGGTAGTCTTTTATATAAGAAAATAAATAAAAATAATCGTTAAAAATAGTCCTAAAAGATAACTTACTAAGCTTAATAAAATAAGATAAATTCTAATAAATCAACGTATAAATGAAGTATAAATTAATACTTAATCTATTCTTTCATTTGAACCTTTAATGAATTTAAATCTAAAAAGTTTTTTAAAGCTTTATTCAACTTTAATTTCGTTATAATATTAGCGGGGTTATTATTATTATATATTTAACGAATTTTAGTTAATTCTTTCCTTTCATATATTTGTTTTATTGTTATAACGTTTAGTATTAAACGCTTCTCTCTTATAATACCGAATTTAATAAATATTTCATATAAGGATTTTAAATTAATATAAATAATTAATAGAATGTTTAATAAATCAAATTATTTAATAATCTGTTTAAGAGTAATAATAAACGCGTAAGCGATATTAATTCTTAAAATAAAATTTATTAATTCTAAATTAAACGTGCTTTATATTATACACTTACTTTTAATTAAACTTTAATAGATTAAATTCCCTTTTAAATAGAATTCACTGATAATAATTTCCTTATTATCTAAGATTAATATATATTCTATTTAAGAGCTTTTATTAACTAAATTAATATGAGATTTATCTATAAAATAAAAAAGTTTCAAAGTAATTAAATTTAAAAGAATATAAATAAAACTTTAATTAAAGTTCTCTATTTATTATCTTAAGCGTTTATTTAATACTTTTATTTTCTCTTTTATTAAATTTATAATTTAAGCGATTATAAAGAGATTAAATAAGACTTCTAATTAATATAATATTATAATATATATATTATATATTCATTATTTAATATATTCGGTAATATAATCAGGGGATTATAAGTTAATTAATATAATCTTTTTATTTTATTCCTTTTATATAATCCTTAAATTCTTATTATTTATGAATATAATATAACTATTAAAAATAAGTTTATTCTTAAAAATAAAATTTTCTTTTCCCTTTAATTTAAAACTTATTTTCTTATTCTTAAATATATAAAAATCTTTATTTATTAATTAAAATATATTATTAATTTATATATCGATAATTAAGAATTTATTTTTCTTATTTAAGATTAAAAAATATAAATCGTAGGTTAATTATATTATAAATAGTTTATTAATATGAAATTTATAGTAAATTATCTATTAATATACTTCTATTTCCGCTAAACCGTATAAAGGCTTTATAATAAATATATAAATTCTTTTTATATATAAATATTTAATCTTCTTTAATAATTCGTAAATTATAATTCTTATTAAATTAGTTTATAATTATAAATATACTTATATAATATTATATAAATAAAAATATTTTCTCTTTAATATTTTAAAGAATAATAGATTAAAAAAAGAATTAATCTTTGATTAATATATTATAATATTAATAATTAAATTAATATTTATTTATTTTTTATATTATTAAAGCCTTTAATAATTAATCTAAACTTTTTATAAAGTATTATAATTGCTTTACTTTTAATTTTTTATATTATTTTTATTTCAAATATATATAAATTATTATATTTCTTTTTATTATATTTAATGAATTTAAAAATATTATTCATAATTAAATTATTAATTTTTACTTTATCGAATAATTTAAAAGGTTCCTTAAAAGTACTAATAATATCTTCTTTTTATAATTTAAAGTATAATTCATAATTAAACTTCTCTTTATTTATTAAGAATTCTAATATTATATTTTTATTAATCAAAATTATTAAAACCTAATAATTATTTAAATTTTTATTATATAAATTATTATTAAGAAAAGTCTTAATTTCTTCTATTATTATTTTCGTTATATAATTGTTTTTTATAAATAGGATCTTTTTTTTAATTTTCATAGAATTCTTTTTAGTGAAACTTTTAAATTAACTATTTTATATATTATAAAGTTTTTTAATCGGTTTTTATTTCTTTTTATTTTAGATTATTATTATTTTAATTAAATATTTATAAGATCTTTTAATTTAATATTTTTTTTATTATTCTTACTTATTAAAATTAGATCGTTTATTTTATTTTTATTAAAACTTATATTTTTTTTTATATTTTATTGGAAATGTGCGCAGTATCACGTACGGTCTGATACTTCAACTAGGGTGAACGCCCACGAGTGCGAGTCGTAGTATTGTGATTCTCTCGAGTTGACCTTAAGCTCATGACGTAGCTAGCCTAACCGACCACCTTGCATCACCGAACATCACCTGACCTCTGATCTACACTGAATTCCAACATATTTTTATTTAAAAAATAATCTTTTTTTATATAATAAGGTTATATATATATAGATTTGAATTTATATTACTCATAAAATAATTATATAATATATATTTCGTTATTAATAATAATAAGCCTTTAAGAGCTAATTTATTCTAATCGATTCTTTTTTATTTTTTCTTTTTATATTTTAATTTATGAATTTAATAATAATATAATTATTTCGAGAATATTTAATTTATTTTTTATTATAAGTATAATTTTAATATTACACCTTTTATGAAACTTTTATACTTTTATTATTATTTTCTTTATAATTACGGTTTATTCATATATTATTATTAATAATAAAGAATTTTTATTTATTTAAGGATATACTTCGAATATTAAAAGTATTAATATTATTTCTTATAATTCTATTATATTATTAATCGTTTTAATTGTTATTTAAAATAGAATTTTATGTAAGGTTTCTAGAAATTCTTTTTTAAAAATTTCATAAATTCTATAACGTGGTTTATCAGCGAGTCGGCCATATCACCGAGTCGGCCAGTTTCCCCCACATTTCACCCTCTTGACTTCGACACGCGTTTTCTTAACCACCA
>QYAP01000583.1:0-25502 GCA_003988905.1 Hymenotorrendiella dingleyae
CTCGTAATTGGTTATAACAGATGGGTTCTCCTGTCAGCGTAGTGGCTGTCTGAGCCTATGGTCCCAAATGTCACCTGACGATCCCGTGATCGTAACATTTCTTTAAATGAATATTTATTTAAAAATTTATATATTAACCTCTTTTAAATATTTATTTAAAAGAATTTCTCTTAAAAATTAAACTTTATATAATAACCTTCTTTTAATATTATTTAAAGAGTTTCCTTAAATAAGCGTTTATTAAAAGCTTATTTAAAAGAATTCTTTTTAAATATTTATTTAAAAGAATTTTTCTTAAAAATTAAATCTTATATAATAGCTTTCTTTTAATATTTTAAAAAAAGTTTCTTTAAATAAACGTTTATTAAAAGCTTATTTAAAAGAGTTTTCTTAATTATAAACGAATACTTATAATAATTTATATAATAGCTTTCTTTTTAATATTTTAAAAGAGTTTCTTTAAATAAACGTTTATTAAAATCTTATTTAAATAAGTTTTTTTAATTATAAATAAACGTTTATAAGAATTTATATAATAATCCCCTCTTTTTTTAATATATTTTTAATTAATTTCTTTAAAAGAATTTCTTTTAATAAATACTTATTAAAATTCATATAATAAAGATTCTTTTAATTAATATTTATATTTTCTTCTTAATTTAATAAATAAATATAAATAAAAGTGAAAATATATTTTTAATTATTATTTTAATTAATAAAAGGCCGATAGTATCTTATACATTCAGATTATATTTAAAGTTAATTTTAAGCGTATTAATTATCGCTTAAATAAATTATACCCTTATTTTTGAATAATTAATAAACTTTAAAATTAATATAAATTTTTAAACCGGCTTTAAACCCCGATTAAGTTTTATTATTTTAATAATCGGTAATTTCTATTTTTTTATTATTATAATCCTAAATACTCTTTTAAAAGGCTTTTTTTTTAATATTTTTAATTGAAATATTAGATCTAAACCGAATACGTTTAATACTCCCCTTAAATTTGGTCGCCGGGGTTTTACCGATACGATATAAGGCAAATTTATTATAAGCGTAATTAATTTAATTTTTTTAGCTTTTATGAATATATATATATTTTATGATCTCTATGATTAAACTATTCCATCTCTATTAAATAGAGTTCAAATATTATAAAAATCGAAATTCCTGTTATATAGAACTTACTCTTCTTAGAAATCCAAAAATTATATATTTATAATTTAATTTTATTAAAATAATAATAAAATAATGTAAAATGTAGAAATGGGAATCGTGTATCTCTTGTGCCGCCAAGACCACCCCCTGTAACCCCATCAAAACTCGAAATAAGAATCATTTCTTTAAATAAAAGTATTTTTTAAAAAGAGAAAATATAGAAAAATCAGAATTAAATCGCTCTTCTTAGATCTGTATCTAATTTTATTTTATGACTAGTGGTTATTTTTTAAAGTGGACTTGAAGTGATGAAAATAGTAGGTGCGGGGGGAAATCAGCCCCTGCGATGCATTGAACCAGTCGCGCTTACAGTAGTATTTTGGGTTGTTAACTCGTGGCTTCTCAGCCTTCTCTCACTCAAAGCCTCGTGGCCGCGCACTCATAGTAATGCTTAAACACCACTCCTCCTCCTCTACTTACGCTCCTTCGAAGTTCCTCACATGGAGGTGAGGTTTGTCAATCGCTAAGCCAAATTCCATTCCTACGCCCTACCATGGTCGTTCGCGCAACAATGGCTCCCTCGCCGTCGGCCCTTTCGTCCACAGAGACATTCAGTCTCCTCGCACTATCAATCGCATGTTTTGGCGTAATTGCAAATACCTTCCAAGGCGATGGCGCCCCTCTTATTGCTTCCCTCGCATTCAGCGGCATCGCATTCGCAAGTTCATTCTCGATGATAAGATGGTTGGGACCAACATTTATAAAAGCTGGGTTGAAGGGGAAGGATATGAGCAAAGTCAACAAGAAGGAAATCCCCGAGACCATGGGCGCCGTGTGTGCCGTTGTGTATTTGTTGGTGGTTACCGTATTCATACCATTTCCATTTTACAAAGATATTGTGGCGGCGACATCTGGTGGTGGAAATCGCGATGTGGTCCTGGAGACCATAGAGCATGTACAAACTGGCCGTTTCCTACATAGATTTCCGCATAGCAAGGTACGACTCTTCTTCAAATACTCGAGTCTAAAACTAACGGCTCAAAATAGTTGGCGTCGTATTTATCTGCCATCTTGACCATTCAATCGATTTCCATCCTTGGAATTGGCGACGACCTCTTCGATATTCGATGGCGCCATAAATTCTTCATTCCAGGAATTGCGAGCATACCCCTCCTCATCGTATACTTTGTCGATTTTGGGGTGACCCATATTGTTGTGCCAATTCCTTTGCGGCCGTATATGGGAGAGTTGGTGCAGCTAGGACCTCTATACTATCTCTACATGTTCGCCATTGCCATTTTCTGTCCAAATAGCATCAATATTCTCGCTGGCATAAACGGCATCGAAGTTTCGCAATCCCTGGTTATTGCGTTTCTTCTCGCATTGAACGATTGCTACTACCTCCTCAAGCCGTACCCCCACCCAGCAACCGAGTCCCATCTGTTCTCGCTCTACCTCCTTCTTCCATTCATTGGCGTCTCCTTGGCAATATGGTGGCACAATTGGTATCCGTCGCGAGTATTTGTGGGAGACACTTACTGCTACTTTGCGGGGATGGTTTTCGCTGTTGTGGGAATTCTTGGCCACTTCTCTAAAACTCTCCTCCTCCTCTTCATCCCCCAAATCTTCAACTTCCTATATTCTGCGCCGCAACTATTCCGTATAGTAGAATGCCCTCGCCATCGCCTCCCTCGATTTAACGCCCGAACCAATCTCATGGAGCCCTCTGTAACAGAATGGCAACACCCACCAAAACCTCCAATCGCCATGTTCCTCCATCTCCTCCATAAATTACACTTGCTGCGCGTCACAACCAACCAAGCGGGCCAAATTGTCGAAAGTACCAATTTCACTTTACTAAACCTTTGGCTGGTGTGGTTTGGGAATAAGAGGGAAGATAGACTGGCGATTGAGATTTTGATTATGCAGACGTTGGTAGGGTTCTTGGGGCTCTTGATCAGGCATAATTTTGCTCTGTTGCTATTTGAGAAAGACAACGTCAATGTTAAGGTTTTTGTTTGAGCGCTGTAGAATTTATAGATGGAACTGTATATTATCACATCACATACGGTATATTACACTATTGAATACCAGAAGTTTCGCTCGAATTGCCCTTTTGCCGTATATTTACCTCCATTTTTCGCCATTTTTTAATTGCCTCTTGCACGACTTTTCACTAAACAAAGTGAGGAACAATCTGAAAAAAAAACTTATATAGCTCGCTTATCAATCTCTGGGCAATTCAAGTGGAGTATAAGACCCAATTTGGAGACCTTTGGTTCGTGTTCATAAAATTTTGAAGTCTCGTCGCAGCTACAGAACATGTGCTGGCCACAACCTGGCCGCGTTTCGGCCGATTCCAAAGTGTCACAAACCCCTTCGGACTTAGCATTAAAACCCGGAAATTTCGAGACCCTTTTAGAATGGGGCGAGAGGGGCTGTTTGAATTGCGGCTATTACCTATTACGAAGATCTCACGTTGAAGACGATGGCAATTCTATCTCTTGCACAACCCCTTTGGATTGGGTAATCAAAGGAAGGAATGAGATACCGTACCTCGGCTTCCGGTGTTCTCTGGGGAAGCATTCTTCCTGAAGAACCCACAAACTTGTGGTTTTTCAACGTATTATTCCTAATTGTCATCTGTGCGTTCGTTCTTCTTTGTCATTTTCACGAACTTTGAGGTAATTTTGGATTCAGACTGATAAAATCTAGTCTTGACTTTAAGTTTAAAGTCGTGCACGTTATGTAGTTATTCCATTTTCAAGGAATATAGCCTACACCATCTACAAGTTGATTTCGAATGATTCGAATCGTATATCTGATAGTTTTGAGGCGTCCCCACATTTCGGGGAGTTATCTTGCCGGTCGGCTCACTTTACAGGGGCATATGCAAGTGAAGTACAACTTCATGATCCTTCCGGTTGGCGGAGATGGTGTTACGCAACTTTGCCTTGACTCTTTCTACGAATTCGCGCATTCTTTGTCGCCGGATTTAAGGGTTTAAGGGCTAATCGCCATTGCCCTTTGCATGAAGTAAGAGCTTCAATCGGAATCCACACGTGGTATCAAGGCATAAAAACAAGTACTTATTGGCAGAGTCTGTCCATTTTTTTCGAGCATTCAACAAAGGCAACTTTCTTACCACTCCAGCACCTTGAGATCACTTATCCGTACACACCAGCAGATCCATTCAACACAAGCAAAATCCACCAAGACAACACACCGTCCAACATGGCCCAACAACAGGAAAAAATGAAGGTTGTTTTCGGAGCTATGACTATTGGCAAACCAGGTAAGTTTCAAAAAATGCTGTTTACGTGAAGCCCGCAATATACTAACGAGCCTAGATCACCCATTGACACGGGTTTCTAAACTCGAAGATGCGGCCACACTCTTGGATATCTTCAAGTCACACGGCCACAACGAAATCGACACCGCCCGTGTCTACGTCGCCGGTTCTTCAGAAGAATACTTTGGCGCCCTCGAATGGGAAAAGCGAGGCCTAGTGATGGCGACCAAAGTCTTTCCAACCGCTCGCATCGGCACCACCATATTCGGAAAAGAATACAACCACTCCCCCGAATCCATCAGAGAAGCGCTCACCGACAGTCTCCAGGCGTTAAAGTCGGAGAAAGTAGACATCTGGTATTTGCACGCTCCCGATCGGTCTATTCCTTTTGGGGATACCCTCCGTGAGGTCAATAACCTTCACAAAGAAGGCAAATTTGGGCGTCTTGGCATCAGTAACTACATGTCTTGGGAAGTTGCGCAGGTTTGCGAGATTTGCGACAAGAATGGTTGGGTAAAACCTACCGTCTATCAGGGTGATTACAACGCACTTCGTCGTGGTGTTGAATCCGAACTCTTCCCCTGCCTCAAGAAATACGGACTCTCATTCTACGCATACAACCCCCTGGCTGGTGGTTTCTTGTCCGACCGTCATCACCGCGGGGATACCGAGGTGGATGGACGCTTCGATTCAAGCAACTTCCTGGGTAGCCTGATGCAGGGTCGGTATTGGAACGACGCATATTTCGATGCTCTGGATCTCTTGAGGGCGGCGGTGAAGAAACATGGTATCACCGAAGCGGGAGCTGCGCTTAGATGGCTCGAGCATCATTCTGAATTGAAGGTGGAGAGAGAAGATGCTATTATTATAGGCGTTAGTAGTGTTAAGTACCTTGAGGAGAATTTGTCGAACTTGGAGAAAGGTCCTTTGCCGGCCGAGGTTGTTGAGGCTTTTGAGGCGGGGTGGAAAGGCACAAGGGCTGAGCCTGGTGCTTTCCAGTACTGGCTTTGATATATTTAATCACTTAGTGGGCACTACGCACTTCATCTAGAGCATTGAATTGAAAACATCTTATATTTTGATGCTTGGGTAAAGGGCTTCATCCCAGGCGTGCCTTGCACTTCATAGCGTGTTTTAGGACTTTTCAAAGGCAGCTTTCTCCTTCGAGCCCTTCGAGACCTTAGTTCTTCCACAGGTTTTGTACTCTCTGAACTATTTTCATTGACCTTCAAATGCATATCGCATTTAACTGGCATACAAGCACCCCCTCGTCTGTTTAAAGGTTGCTTGTGTCGGGGTTTGGAGAGAATTGACGTTAAAATGGGGGAGGTTCCTCATTCCCAGGACTTCTTTCACTCTTCATTTTGACATCAATTATGTCGGACCTTTGCAGAAAATTGAGATTGAAACGGAAGAAGGGGGGTTCTTGAATTACAAATTAATAAGGTATTCATTACATGACGCTATCTGGGTACAGGTAGTTTAAGAACGTAGACAACGTCCAGGTCAACAGAGCGGTCAAAAATAGGCCTAAAATAAAAAGATATAATAGCCAGTGCCGAACACACTGTACTACGGCTCGGTCACTCTGAATATTTTTCGGCAAACGTGCAATGACTGAGCACTCCTTTTTCCAGTGCTCATGCACAATAACCGCATGGTGATCTGCCAAGGACCTCTCTTCAATGCCGAAGTCGATAAGATCGCCTGATGACCTTTCATCCAGCAGAGGATATAAGAGGCATACTGCTCTGAAGAATGGCGCCAGCATCATAAAAACAGATGGGATTACCACAATTGAAATTATCTCAACAGTAGATTTGTATAATTCCGATTGAGTCTCATCTACCGATCGGAATGTGAACGCATAGTACCACTGTCCATATATCAGAGACACATTCGAGCTGAGATGTACTCAGCGAGGGTATGGAGCAATACATACCTCTAGGATGAGGATCAAACTTATTAAAGCGCCAATAGCTGCGCTCCAAACGCACATTTTCCCTCGGGGGTCCAATGGTGGATAAAGTTCTGTCCAATATTTAGAGGAGTCAGTGGTCTGACTGGTCTCCTTATTCAAGCCGCGTTGTCTTTCATCCCGAATCCTGCGACTGGTCATTGTTTCTACGACATCTTCACTGCCACAATCTGCGCAGCAGTGACGGCGCGATACTTGCGAGTATCCCCCAAGAAGATTTTCGACTCTAGGTGAAATCGTGCCTTCCGACAAAGTGTAAGGCGGTGGCGGTACATTGAGAAATTCTCTCTGAAGTTTGTCGGACATTGGGAAGTCGGGCTGATTCGGAAATTCCGATTTTTTATTTTTGAAATTCGGGAGGCTCCGGAGATGTGGGTGCTAGGTTTCTAGTCCTGTCGTCGAGTAGAATCAGGAAGGGGAAAGATGTGCACCGATATGGTTGATCGGGATCGAGCTGTCTGATGTGATGTTGGAAATTGCAGCTCACACTTTTCGTATCCGGCTGTTTTGAGGAATTTTGTGCGGATGCTATGAACTGACGTATCATCTATACCCGTTAGATGGATAGTGGTTCGGGATCTAAAGGATTGGTGTGAAGTCGGCCGGACGTGGGCTCTGGAATTAGTAGGCTCGGTTACTGTAGATCTAGGAAGGTCCGGTAGAATTAAGGGGTTCCGCAAATAATTTTACAATACGATTTCCCACATCCCATTTATCTGGTGTTTTTAGTACTCTGATAATGAACCGGTTCTCTTCTTCGTACGAAGAGATATTCGTGTTCGTGCAATGGGACGTCGCTTAACCGACGTCCACCTGCAGTGCTGAAGGAGGCCAGTCACATGACTACCGGTGACACCTGCATGCTCTGCGACGTTCTTACCCTCATCCTGCGAATTAATCTGGGAGAATTCTAAGAGCTTACCGGTAGTCAATCTGCTCTCAAATGTTAGAAGTGCTCAGAGACCATGAGAAATTAGAACAGCAACGCAGCGAGCTCTTACTTCGTGTTCCTTAGAGATATTCCCCTTACTGCCGGAGAAATTCAAGTTTGGCAAAGCAATTGAAGTCAATCAGACAGTGTAGTGTTTCCTTATTTCTGTCACTCAGCAACTTATTAATTACAACAACACATATCACCACAGAAAAAGACAGCCCCCAACGCCCTGCAAAGCCCTGCAAAATTAAAAGCCAGCAAAGATGCGAGAGAAGAAAATCCCCATGGTATAAGTTGAGACGTAGAACGAAGAAGAAAGTAGCACATGTTAAATACAGAATCAAACAATACAAAAGCTTCTTAGCCTTAAGCTGCTGCTATTTCCCTGATGCCGCAAAACGCGATGCAAATCCCATTGACATTGTCCAAAAGTACAACCTTCACTCAATCGATAACCTCCATCTTTACAGACGATGGTACCCACTTATCTCTCTTTGACCACTTATCGTTGAAGTATTTCTCAAATGCCTCACAATCCTTGAATACCTGGTCGTTTTGCGTCCAATACTCGTAGCAATTTTGGAATATCAGTTGTATGTCGGCCTTGAAGTCGGCGCTTGTCTCGTATTCATTTCGATCCATCTTGGCTTTGACTGTCTTGAGATCCATCGGTCGCTTAACGACATCAAAATAGTTCGGCATGTTGTGTTGTTGAGGGTCGACTGGATCTTTGAAAGGGCCGACGAGACGAGTCCAGAATCCGGGACCTGATAGCATGCGGGTGATCAAGTCGCGACAAAATGCAAGGTCGCGATCAGGGTCCATCTGGATTGGTACGAGAGGTCCGACGGAAGAAGCGCTGTTGTTCGTCATTCTAACCTTGGGTTTTCGGGCGAGCGGCTCAGATTTTCGGCTGACTTTCTTATTGGAATGTTTCAATTCAAATGCGTCGTCTCCATTTAAGAGTGAGACGTTAGCTTCGGATTTGCGCGCTCGTTTGGCGGATGGCTGGTTATAAGGATGTTGGTGATTCGGAGATAGCCCTTCCTCATTGGGATAGTGGAGGGTATGTTTGGTGACTTCTCGGGGTGTAAATGTCGGTGTTGCAGGAAGCTCAGACATGACGATCACAAGCTCGGATAGGATTTCTTGAGGTAGAGATTTGGCAAAGGCATTTCGGACGTCGGGAGATCCGCGCACTAGATAATGTAATGTGAGCTGAGACCAGGAATGGTGGATAAATGCAAAGCGAGGAAAATGAATGAATTGTGATGGGAAATACTCACTATGCTCAGCTGCCCATCCAATAAGCATCTTTCTCAGTCCGCTTCCTTCCTCTGTTTCCTTCCAAGCCTGCTTCAACAGATCCGCTCCCGGAATAAGGCCTGTTTGCTGCCGTCTCTCAGCCATGACATCGAGTACTGCGGCACGTAATGGAGCCATCTTCAGCTTCGCTGCTAGCTTCCATACGCCCATCAGCAGAGGGTAGTCGGGAATATCTCTTCCACCCTGACGGTCATAAACAGAGCCGGTGTATATGTAGTTTTGAAAGCATCCAAAGATATTGATATCTGTGTCTGGGAGCTTGACGAGGAGTTCAACTTTGTCGGCTTGTCCTTCCTGAGCGAATTGTTCGCGATAGTATGGAGATTGAGCGCATAGAAGGTTCTTCTGGACGCCATATGGTATTTCGTCGTTACCTACGAGGATAATGACGAAAATTGGGTGTGGTTCGCTGCGACGGTTAGTATTTTCATCATAGCTCGTTCGAAGCGTAGGACTCACTGCCACGAGATTGTTGTTGAGATTAGAGATTCCTCGGCAGCAGGCGCTACGATGACCTCTTTTTCCTTTTCTGTTTCTGTTTCAACCGGAGCCTGGTCGGCCGGAGGCAGCTCGATAGGAGCGTCCATGTTGTGTAAATCGGCTTCGTATTACTGGAGAGAGTTTTCGATTTGAGGCTGCGGGGTTGCGCTCATAGACTCATCGGCCAAATCTGATCATTCACCATCCAGGAGAATTGAATCACGACAATCTTATAATGTCAAAGATTATGCTGTTCAATGAAAGTTAGCAATGAGGAATCGCGATAGAAGCTGGAAGACGGGAAGAAATAGGGCGTAGCAGCGACCAGAAGCAGCCCCCAGGATATGATGAATCTCCAATTGCCACCATCCGCGCATCGAGCGTCCATGAAAATCTTATAGTAAGCAACGCGATATTTGAGATGGACTTCGGTGCGGCTCATAATACTGTCGGCGGCGCTCAGCAGGTTGAAATGTTGCTGTCGCAAAGATGGCGCAGGCCCTCCCAAATTTTGCGCGCAATTTGATGACGCATGACGAATTGTGGTGTACACAGTGATGAGATGCGAAAAGCATTGGTACGTACCTGGATATCTTTGATGCGACTCTCGTTCAATTGATGATATGGTGCAGCGTTTTGGCGGCAGCGATGTTGATGTAGTTGATCAAATTTCCCCAGAGTAGTCGAGGAAGTCGCACCATTTGACTTTGCACAACCGTTTTATGCAAAGCCCCTCGTGCCCCTCTCCCCTAGCTCGGCTAAATCTCGGCCAACAGCTTTATGCAAACGCCACATCGCCATTTCATCACAATTCATCAATGTTTGCGCATGGCCTTTCAAGAGTCTACACAAATCAAAATACGGTTTTATTTTCACCACTTTGTTCATTCCTCTGTTATATCTCCTAATATTAATAAGGGTACGGGTTGCAATTCAACACACAAGCGGGCAGACACTATCTCGAGACTATTCGTCCACCTCCACGTCCCAACATTAGGACCCTGCCATTCTGATCCAGCAAGACCTCAAAAAGAATCCGTCAATCCACCATGTCCACTCGTCGTCAAAATCCTCCCAACCTCCATCAATCTCTCAAACTCAGGCCCAAGACCCAACGTCACCGTTTCCGAAGACTCCAGTGCCAACGTAACAGCAATCTTAAGAATCGAGTGTGAAAACAGCGAGTACCACGCATTCGGCCGATGTGGATCTGGCATTCGGAGCAGTGGCTGAGCATTATCGTACTCGGCCTGCAGTCGCGAAAGGAGATTTGCCTTCTCTTCCAATAACGAAAAGACTTCATTTGCTGAAGTGACTTGGCTGACTTTCTCGAGGAAAATTTGCGTTGCGTGGCCGATTGATATAATTCTCTGCCGAACTTCCAGGATTTTGAAATCGTGTTCGCGCTCTTCGGGAGAGAGGGGAGAGTCGGGATGTTGTATGCTATTGCTGTACTGGGTATTGATGGTATCCCCAAGTAAGAGGCGCTCATAAGGGGCACCGCAAAAGGTGAGAATGAAAGAATCGATAAAGGGAAAACTTTCATCCATCGCTCCAGGGATTTCAGGCGTCGCTGCAGGTACGAAATTCCCCGAGTCGTCGAGTGTTGGTCGAGCGTGGTGTTCGTGCATTATAATCATACCGCGGATGAAGTGTTGGGCCGCGGAGCAGAAGTTGACTTGCAAGATCTCGATGCCGATGAATAGTTGGCAGCATACCAGTGCTAGTTTCGGACAACTCTTGTCGTTCGATGCTATCTACCGTACGTGATTGCAGTTAGTAAGATTATTCTCGAAAGAATTATGCAGGTAGCATATGGAAGGACTGCCGAATTAGTTGGTCACCAGTCCAGCCCTCTCTCCTGCTTTATTTCTCTATTTTCCTAGACAGTCTAACATTTTGAGGATCAAAATGGAAGAGCCAGCGAATCAAGAGCATCACCCTCTCCCACTTTGACCCTAGTTCTTGACAGTGTCGAAATGCTAACGTCGCCGGCACTTGAAAGCCAGAACCCAAAACAATTGGGCGCAAAGCAAGCAAATCTTGTATCAAAAACTCACCAACTTTTCCCTCTCAACCAATTCAACGCCTTTCAATAGGAGCGAAGATATCTCGAACCCACCACAATCATTCCTACCAACCAAAACACCGGCACAAGAAAACAAAACTCACCGTATTACTAAGAATCCCAAGCGCCTCATTATACTCCACCAACCCCCTAACCCAATCCCCACTCCCCCTCACTCCCCCCTCAAAAGCCCTATGCAACAGTCCAAAAGCCACAACCGCATGTCTCACAGCCGGCTCACTCACACACGTCTGCAGCAGTTCCCTCGGCTCTTTCATCGGTTGTCGATCCAGAAAATACCGTGTAAGCACAACGACTTCGCGCGGTAAAAGTTGTGCGGGATCCAATTGCGAGTTTGGCATTTGATGATCTTGGGATGTTATTTGGTCGTTGAAGGAAATGGTTGTTTGGCTTTGGCCGTCGTCGAAGAAGGTTCGGAATGTGTCTTCGTAGCCGTTGCAGCAGCGCCCGGATCGCGTGCATTTTTGGCAGTAGGGTTTTGCTTCGTCGCATTTTATTCGCCGTGTTCTGGAGTTGTCATCAGTAAAGATCTGGGTAATCTGTAGCTTGGCTTGGGCAGAAAAGAAGAAACTGGAGTGTCGTTTCCGGTGCTATGTCCTCGAATCACTAGCGTCTCCAAACCCGCCTCTTTATCTTAGTCTTTGAGACAAGAAAGGGCGGTATGGATATCGACAGTGATCGATGCAGTTCGCTAGACTATGCGTAGCGCCAAAAGGACCTTGCTTGGAAGTAAAAACAGCAAGGAGCAAGTCCGAGGTCGATTTCCCCACGGCCAGAAATGGTCACTTCAAAAGACCAGGCTAACGAGCTGGAATAACAGCGTCCACGTACCTGCAGGTTTTGCAGCCTGTCTTCACCTTAGGCTTATAAGCAAACTTTCTGGTTTGGCTCTCCGCTCCCGATGAATTGGCGCTCGATTCTGGCATATTGAAGTATAGTTAACAATTCCACCAGATGATTCTCCGGGCTAACGACGCTTGTAATGATAAAGCGGTGCTACTTCATCTCGCAAGATATCTGTGTTTCTGGCAAAGTCACAGCGTCAAAATCGGAAGTAGTATTTCTGCGAATAAAAGCTTGCTTGACGCGACTTGCACTATGATTGGGCTTTGCTTGTCCTTCATCACATTTACGGTAAGCTTAAATGGGCGCCAAGTGGCGATGCTGTAGTATCTTGCGTGCCATCCTTGACATCTTGAAGCCCTGTCTTCAGAAAGAAAGTACCCGTATGGTATCTCTGCTGTCCCGTTTCCAGCAAACATGTGGGCCACTGAAGCTCTCCTGAGGCACAGACACGATGCGGGGCAACATTTCGCCTTGCGCGGCTTCGTGATAACGGCGGATCATGCTGTTAGAGGCTGAGTAATTTAGAAATCAACTGTAGCTTATGAATGAATGACTGATGGCCACTTTGGTTGCCTGCCGCCGCAAATTTTGCTGGTCTACATGATATTACCTATATTCAACGGGGGAACGTTTTCCGGAGCGGCAGCGTTGTTTCGACTTGTCGTTTTTATATTATATTGGAGGACCGGTCATATTGGGGTCTATGTGCAAGGAGGGGGCTTTGTAATCACATCTGCTGGAGACGTCTAGGGCTGGTGAGGGCTTGAAGCCACGCGCGTTCCACGAGGATGTCGATCTTCGCACGAGCTCCCGTGCATGAATCCATGACCGTAAGGCACTTCCTGGGGAAAATCGATCCCCAAAGACCCCGGCTTTGGCTTAAACGAGACACGACAAAGTAGTGCCGGCCAATAAATCCGTATCTTTATAAGAGGAAGCCATGAAGTTGTGGCTCCTTTGGCGTATACATCCGTAAATCCTCCGCAAGAATCTGCCATGCCACGGAGCGGAGAATAGCAATCTCCATGTGGTATTCTTTGCGGTATTCTTTCAGTAGCCAATTAATTTCGAGGTCATTCAACTTAACCGAAGTATAGCGGACTTGCATAATCAACAACAATGGAAAGCATAGGTAATTATCGACAGGCGGAACTGCCTCGACGAATATATTGTCCCGTCGTACTTCAGACCACTCACTCACCTCCACGTGGGGGGAGCCTCTTTGCGAGCATTGAATGGAATCTTTTGATGCGGCATGAATTTGAAGATCGATGCCCCGCTACTGCTGACTGCAAGCCGCTTCCCCAGTTTGCAATTGCACTGGGTCCCCAAAGGATCTTGGCGCAAGACCGTTATTCCGAGCCACAATTATCACAGGACATGGATTGTGCACGGTTAGGTCTGCAGTCACACAAGGAGCTTCATAGTCGCCCGGGTCCATTGAGTTGGGGAAAAAAGAAAGATACCGTAAATGAAAAGGTGGGCAGCGTTTTGTTGCTGAGGATAACCCGATTAAAAAGTGATTCAACCCACAAAGCCCATATATAGGTTCTCGGGTGACGACTCACTTCTCCAAACCCAGGCAAAAGTTGATTTGAGATGTACTGCATAGTGCTTTAACAAGGGCATTGTACTGGACGTACAAGCAGTTAGATAATAAAAGGAAAGCATAATGCATTGTGAGGCGCAGGTCAACTAGTGCATCCGTGAGGCACATGCTGGATTTATCGGACCGGTACAGAAAAAATATTAGAAAAACGGTTTCTCTGTCAGCCCAACCAAAGAGCCCCGTAGGCATTCAGAAGCTGACATCCTTGCCCGTCGATCTTCGCATTGTTTCGAAGTTGGCCGGGTTGGTGAATTGTTACTTGCAATTCAGATTTCCCCCATTGAAGGAATGCAGGCAAAAGCCTATCCAGGGTCGACAAATCATTCGATAGCCCCATTGGTTCAATGCAAAAGGAAGTAAGCGCGTGCATGTTTAGGTAGACCCAACCCTGAACAGAAAACTCTCTCTGATCGGCTTTCCCACAAGACCTCTGCCAATTAGGACGATTTTCCCTCCGGCATTGTCATCTCCTGGTGTGCCACTCAGTGCATCTGTGATTTCGAACACTTTCCGAACTGCCTGCACAATCTTTATTTCTCCATTGGACAGAGACAGCTTTGCCTTCAATCGATGGATCTCGACAGAATCGCCTTCCTGAGGATCAGATGTCACAACCTGACCCTGGATAGGGAACTCAGAGTCCCAGAGAATAGACTGAAGCCATTTATCCAGAAGCGGAAGCTGCTCGACTGTTAACACAGGCACGGAAATTGTGACGGTTGCGATGGACTATAAGCCGTTAGCTTAGACAAATTTTGACGCATAAAGAGAAATACCGGATCCAAATGGCTATGGCCTTTGTGAGCCACATCTAATGTCTCGACATTCTGATATGCATGGAGATCCAGCAAAAAGCCTTCAAGTTCTGGGACCTGACCTCGTTGGGTTATGTGAATCTTGGCCAGTCCATTGATTGCTTTAATCCGTGCATGTACAGCCTGAAGCTCCTCTGCACTCACGAGGTCAGTCTTGTTGAGCACGATTACATCGGCATGGGATATTTGAAGGTGTGCTGTGGTCATCAGGGGACCTGCATGGTCATGTTGCTCATGTCCATCGGTGGGGATGGTATCAATCGCCGGTTCATCAAGGTTCTTGAGGATGTTCTTAGCGTCAACCAGAGTAACAATACCATCCAGGTAAATGGAACTACCAAGTCCGTCGTCCATCCAGAACAAGGGAGCGAGATTGCCAGGATCTGCTAAGCCCGTTGTCTCGAGAAGGATGTAGTCGAAATTGCCCTTCTTTGCCATCAAATTCTCAATGGCATTGACTCCCTGGTCCCTACCAACGATTAATACAAAAGCATGCACGGAGATGGGGCGGCCTACTTCACGGAGCAGCATATACACCCATTACCCACTTCAAGCCACTCTTCTACCCGCTCTCCTCCTGTATTTACAGTGAGACTCTTCTCAATATCGGCAGCTAATAGCGTTACTGAACTGAACTGACCCAGGCTGCATCTGAGCTGCAGAGGCCAAGGTACTACTTACAGTTACCAAATTCTGCATAAGCAAGTCAGCGAGGGGAAGCGTCCAGGTAGATTGGAAATCACCGACCATTCAGAATGACGGCAATCTTTTTTCCGTGCTGTGCTTCCAAGACGTAATTCAATAGAGTGGTCTTGCCTGCTCCAAGGTATCCTAGACATTCATTTATTAGATGTGTTACTCAAGATCAAACTGCCAGGGAGACGGAGACGTACCAGTGACAATAGTAATAGGCACTTTGGCGATGGCGGCCGGCTCCGCATCGTCGGTTTGCTGGGCAGCGACATCTACAAGCATGGGAGGGTCATCGTCGTCGTCAAAATCCATGACTGTAGTCGTCTCCAGGCGTTTATGTATGCCAGAATGATGCCACTGTAAGTCTGTAACGCAGAAAGTGTTGATAGCTTCAGTCACGGTTGTGGATGAAATTTTTGAGGTTGTAGACACTGAACAGAGATATCAGTCAGAGTCAGAACGGACAATTCGCTAGCTCCGCTGTTCCAAGGTTCCTCCGGAGGCCACTGCCGTGGAGGCCGTCTTCGCTGCGCTCCAATGTTTACTTAGGAGTTGCACTTGCCTACGACCTCGAAGATGAAGTGACAGTGACAGTGACCTTAGAAGTGACCTTCGAGGTGACTTTAACCACCAGAACCTTTGGTTCGAGCGAAGCGAGCCACGGGGGTTTGGGGGCTTGCCCCCTGTCACCAATTTTTGCACTCACTCGGCCAACCAGAACCAGGGTGCGCGTACGCGCTGTCGCTGACGTTCCTGGCACATCAACGCGGACAACCACCCTCCACCACCACCAACATTTGTGCCCCTCTTCTCCCGCCGACGATGCACAACCCCTTCTCCATGTAACCGTATCCATTGCACGAGCATTCGCATCCCGCATCCCATCGCAACCCAGCGCAACATGTCACTCCCACCCTCTTCACCACGGCTCCCCAGCCCTCCGCCGCCCACCGAAATCCATCTAGGACCAAAGTCGCCATCGATGGGCATCTCGTCCAGCCAAGAACCCTCCATCGAACAAAACGCCATCGACGCCAATGCGAAGCGGCGGATACACCCGGGGACAAGGGCCGCTGATATGGCTGCCGGCCCTCCCTTGGTACCTCTAAGTGAAGTCAGTCTTCGCCTTTTCTTCCAGTACTGTAAGACGCAGAAGGCTGACATTTGGATAGCTTGATTCAGCATTCCAGCTCCAAGAACACCTCAAAGCTCTCCACCACCACCATGTCAAGCCCTCCGATAATGACGGCACTGTTCCCATCAATCGCGACACGGCAATTTTGATTGCCACACAGCCCGAAGGTGTAGACCGCGCTTTATGGCTCTATGAGCTCTGCCGATTTCTCATCAACAAGTGCAATGATCTGATAATTGGGTTTCTGTTTGATGAGCCGCCATGCTCTGCGAGTACGTGTCCCGAAATGCGTGCGAGCGAGTGGCAATTCTTGTGTGCTGTCCATGAATCTCCAAAGAGCTGTTGCGCCATCGATTACTGTTGCCATACCCTTGATTGGGCCACGAATATTGTTACGAGCCAGAAGATATTTCCAAGCCGATTGAGCCTGGGCGCAGGCGATACGATGGATGATCGCGGAGCAGGGGTTAAACACTTGGTCAACATCTTCAGGCGATTACATCGAATATTTGCGCATGCATGGTTTCAGCACCGAGGAGTATTCTGGCAAGTAGAAGGACAAACCGGTCTATATGTCCTGTTCAAGACCGTTTGTGATGCCTACGACTTGCTACCCGCCGAAAACTACAAGCTCCCACCCGAAGCCGAAGGATTAGAGCCTATCGAGGAACCAAAGGCAGCTACTCCATCCATACTGAAGGCCGATGCAAACAACAGACCTTCTTCGATAGAGGAGGATTTTATAAATGTTGCTCGCAGCAATACTAGCACAAGGCGTCACATTCGTCAGTCGCCATCTTTTGGGTCCGCAATTACCACTGTTCTAGAATCAGACGAAGATGATCCAGATGTAACGGCAAAATTCAATTCGCTACAGATCACAGAAGAAGAAGAGGAGGAGGATGAAGGTGCAACAGAAGTCCCGGTTATTGTGGAAAGCTACGAAGTAGATGAATCTGAAGTCTCCCCAGCAAAACCACCATCCCCAATTCTAGAGAAAGTCGACAAAGAAGTTGAGCCAGAAGCAGAAATAGAAGCCGAGGCTTTGGAGGAGCCTACAAGTTTCTTAACTCCAGAATCTTCCGAGGACGAACCGGACCCCGAAGAGAAATCAGAAGCTCCGAAAGAGGAGGATGAAGAAGAAGCCGCGGAGTCCATGTCTCCCATTGTTGCGGAAATCCCAGGTGCAATCGAGGAGCCGAAAGAGGATCCGGTACTTACGAAGGAAGAAGCTGGCACCGAGGAGGAGAAAATAGGAGAAGAAAAGGAAGAGAAGCAGGAAGAGAAAACGGAGGGGGCTTCATCATGAACCTATCATGAACATAATTTAATGCCTTTTGTACTACTAAGATACCCACACAGGCGGTCAGATTCCAGGTTTCATTCTCACAGGATAGCCTTTGGATAGTGTTTTAATAGATTCCCATTCAACGCCTGCCATTTCTTCACAGCTGCTTTCTGGCTTTCCCTATACCAAGCTGCTGCAGTCCATGCCTCTGGGTATCATTGTAAGGTAAAAAGAAACTCGTCGTCTTGAATTACAGTGATACATGCCTCCCTCCATGACTCATCTCGCAAGTCTATATGCTGGGCTCACTGTACCAGACTAACGAGATGTTGCTAGCGTCCTGAATTGGCGAGCAAGCTCTACTGCCGCTCCTACATTCCATATTTCATCTTGCCCCCTGAAACCGCCTTGGCCTCGACATGATAAATTCCAAATGTCAATTATGACCACCCAAAATCCGGCACCTAAAATCTTCTATTCAAAAGTTTGGTAATCTCAAATCAAAAACTTTGACGCAATACCATTACTCCAACTCGACCGGTCTTGGAGGCTGCTCCAATTCAGCATACGATTGTTGACCTGCCTGCTGAAGCAGCGGCGAATTATGATAGGCAGGTGGTGGGCCATTATGTTGCTGTGGCTGCTGGGGTGATGAAGTCCGATACCGATTCTGGCTTGCATTTTGATAACCCGGATCTACCTGTCCCATTGAAGGGCTCCTCGGTGCAGATGTCGCGGATAGCGCTTGCCAGGAGACCCGCGAATTGGGATTGGGACGGTTATCGTGTAAACTACTTGGGGTGGAGGAACCGGAGTTGGAGTTTCGCGGGTTTAGGGCTTGCGGGTAGAGGGAGGTGTCCTGGGGTTTGAGGGTAAGAGGTGCGAAGGCGGGAGAGGAGCTGGGTATTTCGTTGTTGTTGTTGTAGTGGGAATTTTGCGAATGCGTGGTATTCATAGATTCACGATTGCTGTTGGAACTTGCGAGGGATTGG
Organism: Hymenotorrendiella dingleyae; assembly: GCA_003988905.1. NCBI lineage: Eukaryota > Fungi > Ascomycota > Leotiomycetes > Helotiales > Helotiaceae > Hymenotorrendiella > Hymenotorrendiella dingleyae. Next base: position 18,639 of record QYAP01000583.1, read on the forward strand.
TTCTCAAAAGAGGCGGCGACGATTTGAGAGCGCATCAGAATGCGATTTACGAGCGCGGCGTGTGCTTTTTTCGTCGTCTTCTTGACGAAGGATGTCATCACGATGTTGCATCTCATATCCACGTCCTCCCGTAGCCAAAGTCCCGTCACTGGCGCGCCGACGCCCAATTCCACGGGCGCTACAGGTTCACCTGGTAGAGATCCCCCCACTGTCCATTTCCCTTTTATCTCCAGGCCTAAAGGCGCATAGCAGTGCGTTTGCACGCCCGTTGGTAGGTCGTGGAAACAAGCATCGTAGGACACTTTGCCGTTTGCGATGCCGCCTGGCAGGTAGGCGATCTTGTCGGTGATTTCGTACCATTGGCAGTGGTATTCTTCGGCCGTGCTCTTGGCGGGTGGCTTTATGGGATGCCGTTCTTGTACGAGGGGATTCAGATCGATCATCTCGAGGTGGTCGTGTAGCGTTTCGAGGACCACTTGCCGGGTTATCCCCGCTGGGAGAGGGGTTACTGTTGTGTAGACAGTTCGTTTCGACATCGCGCGCGTGGAGAAAAGTTTGTGTTTGAAGGGGCGAGCTGAGGAGTGCGCGCGAGATAAAGGAAATGCGAGAGACGCAAGATAGGAAGGCTGAGATGTAGGATGGGTCGGGAGGATGTAAGAAATGAAATTGAACGGCGGCTTGCAAGGAGACGGGTGTAAGCACCTTAGCTCTGGTCGGCCGCTCGCTTTTGCAGGAGAGAAAATGAGAGGGAATGAGAGTGAGGTGCTCCGGAGCGCACTTACATACGTGTTTTGCTGGGTAGCCTGCTGGAGGAGTTGATTTGCTGGATTTCCGATTTGCTAAGAAGGCGTATTAATAGAATAGTTTCGGGAGCTCAGTGATCCAGACCTTCGTCGCACAACGGGGGCTGTGTTCAATGTGCTGTAGTGGCTCAGCCGCGCGAAATGTGTTGGTGTTGGTCAGATTGCCGCGGGGATAACATTTCGGTTGAGTAGCCCCACTTTTTCGACTTCACCTCGCTTAAATTGGAATCCTGGGTATAATTAATCGCATAAAGATTCCATTGGGTTTCCAATTTCTCGAAAGTCGTGCAGGTTAGTTCTTTGGCTTAAGTGTCATTTTTTTGCCTTTTGTAACTCGTCCCAACTGCATTCGAGGGGCTTTGATTCTCGACAAGTGTTTGGGAGAACGGCCGAAGAGATTGTACGTCAACATTGCATTGATAATTAGTCCAGTCGGGACTTTGGCTTCGAGCAAAGGGTGTCTTAAACTCGCGCTCTTATGATACAACTCAAAAATTCAAAAATAGCCAAAATCCGGAAGGGGTTTGTACATTTTTGATTTATTATTAACTGCGTAGCAGATTACCTAGGTACATAGGCAACAATTCTATAGCAAATCCTGAGTATGTTCGACCATGTTCTTTACATAGCAGCCAGAGCAGCAACGGCGGCAGCACCACCGATGACCCATTGTGCATTTCCAGTGATCATGGCCATTCCAGCAGTGCTTGTCTTCGAGGCAGAGGCGGCAGATCCGGTGGAAGAGCTTCCTGTTGCGGTCGCTGATGCAGCACTTCCAGTCTTGGTCTGAAGACCCGAAGCAGAGGATGCTGATGCTGAAGCCGCGTTTGATGTTTGGCTAGCAGTGTTGGCAGAGCTTCCGATGGCACCCGCGGTGATTGTTACAGGCAGCGCGCCCAGGATGTCGGTGAGAGCTGTGAATGGCATCACGGTGGAAGAGTCGAGCTGGGTAGCAGATGCACTTGCTGATACCAGTGCGCTGCAACTTCCTGCGCCTTGCGAATCGGTTATGGTGCAGCCGAAATCCAGCGTCTCTTGAACTCCTACATCTGTTGATACCGTGCCGTAGCTGCCATCCGCATCAACCTCTAACGAGAAGGCGTAGTGGATGGCTACGTATTGCGTGTTAGAATGGGATTCCATATGGAAAAGATATTGGGCGACGTACTTGAAGGTCCTTGGGTAAAGGTAAAGGGTGAAGGAAAGCCGCAGTCGGCGGCATCTTCGCCAGTTGGGCAGGCGAGAGCATAGGTTGTTGCCGTCGCGTCCTGAATCATCTGTTAGCCCAGTCGCGCCGCCATTTCCAAAGTTCCATTCCCATACCGAAGCAATGACAGATCCAAGGATCGTCTGGTCATCGAAATCCGCCAAATACAAATCAACGGTCGTCTGCGCGGCCGCGACCCTGCAGAGCGCCAAAGTAACGAGTGTGGACTTGAACATCTTGAAATATTATGAAGTAAAATCTGTAGAGACCGTGGGGTGAAGAAATGGCTTGCTGGGAGGCGTATTGAAGGCGTGTCGAAGGCTTGCGATTCCCTCGAATACGATGGGAGAATGCGACCTTTTGAAGTGTCTCTCGTGTCTCTCCTGGACCCCAATCTGGAGAAGCATGGACCCTATTGGACCCCTTTTTTTCTTCAACCCCGGTTCCGTCCCGCGCTAAGCGTATCTTGGATAAGCTTAATGTGCTTAGCGCGCTTGTCCTCAAGGCTTAATTGGACAACTGTCGATCAGACGCTGCGACCTGGTGTTGCAAATTACGGAGTACCGTCAGTGGCTAGCCCTAGCCGACCACTCGGGGCGCGCCCTGAACGGTCTAAATCCTGTATACATTCACCCGTCTTACTAAATTTCTACGAGACTTGGATTTGTACGTACAATTCGACCAGCTCTCCACCTACTTGAGCATACAAAACGTCAAACACCTTCGGCTCATTCCTCTTTCGCAGGATTCTAGCCCCTCGATGTTGAAATTGTCTTCTTGGCGATACTGTACGGTACGTACCGGTATCAAGAGGTGTGGACCGTGTGGTACGGCCGAGAAGACGGATTGCTTCCGCACCAGACCTTTTCTTCATTCTAGTTTGCTTTGCTTTGTTTTTGCGTTCTATTTATTTCTTCACTATTTTATATCATCCTGTATTTCAAGACCTCTTTTTGCGTCCTGACTTCCATTCGATGTTGGCTGTTGAATTTGACAGGCAAACGGGCTTTTTTGGTTACCAACCATGGAACGTGGCGGTGGAGCCATTTCTTCGTACTACTTCGTATTGATCGTGCATTAGCCAGCTAGCTGTCCTATTCACAGTTCATCCCATCTCTGCTTTCGGTGCCAATCTGGATATCCCTCGGTTACTAGCCGGCAGCCGTACCATAGAATTCCGCTCAACTAACCCTCTTGGCATACGAGGCTTAAAAGTAATACTAGAGATCTCAGAGGTAATCGACGAATCAGATAATTAACATCCAATTAGCAATGGGCTAAATCGCATTACCCGATATCTACGCGAGCCTATACGAACCTCATTCAAATACGTACGAGAATTAACCTCGCATACTAAGAGGGTCATTTAAGCGGAATTCTACGGTAATTGCTCATAGAACCTTTAGAACTAATATTTAAGGACGCCCTTTATATACTAAGAAACTAATCCTATTATAGGTCTTTAATAGTATAATCGTTAAAATTAGGGCGATTATATTATTAAAAACTTATAATAGGATTAATATTCTTAAAGTTTCGTTAATATCTATTAATTAAAGTTATTTCTTTTAATTAAATAATTCCTTTTTTTACTTTTAGCTTTTTTATAAGTATAACCTTATTATATATTATATTTATATCTAAAATTATATTCTTAAATATTAATATAAGAATATCTTCGATAAAAAAAAATAAAAAATATTTAAATTAATAAGATTATTTCGATATATGATTTATATTTTATAAAATAATATAATTAATAATTTAATATCTATTAATTTATATAAGGTTAATAGGTTAAAGAATTTTTAGAATTTTTATTTAAGAATATTATTCGAATTAATTAAAGAGGATTAAAATATATAAGATATATAATATATCTTATATTTTTTATTTATTTTAAGAAATATTAAAACTATTATATAAATTTAAAGCTTAATTCTTAAATAAATCTATAAGAATATTCGAAAAAGGAAGAATTAATATTATTTTAAAGAAAGATAAAAGAATATATTAATAATTATTAAGATATTATAAGAAATTCTTAAAAAGTTAATTAAATTAATTATATTTTTAAAAAAAGATATAAAAATTAAAGTTATTTATTATATAAAAAAGAGGTTTAAATCCGTATTCATATTTATATTTAATATTAATTATTAATCTTCGATATTATTTTATATAAAATTATTCCTTTATATATAATCCTTTTTAATTTAAATTAATTTCTTTAAAACGGTATTTCGTTTCTTTTTTATAAATTAAGGTTTCCGAGGATATTTCCTTTTAAATTCTTTTAAGGATCTTATTATTCGAATAATATTTTTTAATAATTTTTATATAATATTATCGGGTTTATTATAATTACATTATTTAATCTAAAAAGTAAAATTATTCTAAATTCGTTTTAAATTAAGAATTTCTTTAATAATTTCTAATTTCTAATTATTATTATTTAATATAATTAAAAGAAAAGAAGGGTTATATTAATTTAAAAGAAAGATTATATCGGTTAATTTTAATAATAATATATAAAATATTTTTTTAATTACTTTTAATTTATATAATAGATTTATATAATAAGAATAAGAATTAATTTTCTTAAGAATTTTATATTTTTTAATATATAAAAGGCTTAATTTAATAATATAATTAATAATAATAATATTCTTTTTATAAAATTAAATTAAATTATTAGATTAATAAATTAATATTAATAAATAATTAATATTAATATTAATAAATAATTAATATTAATATAATATTTTTAATTAATTTTTAAGATAATAAGATTTATAAATAATATATTTAAAATATCTTATATTTTTTAAGTAAAATTATTATTATTTCTATTAAATAATTTTAAGATTCTAGAAATTAAATTATTAATCAATTAAAAAAGGCTAAAATTAATATAAAAATAATAATTAATAATAATAATAATAATAATAATAATAATAATAATAGATTCTTTTATTAATAAGGTTAATTAAATTATATAATATATATTTAAATTATACTTAAAAAGAAAAGGAAACGTAATTATATTTAAAATAAGATTATTTAAACCCTTTTTATTATACTTTTCAAATATATTATAAATATTACTTTTATATAACCCATTATATTTAATATATTATTTAATATTATTTATATAATATCTATTATCTTATTTATCGATTTTTATACTTTTAATTCGATTATTTAGAATTATTTTTAATATAAAAGAAATAATAAATTATCTCTTTTAATTAATAAAAACCTTTCTTTCTTTTTTTATTTTAATAACTTTTAATATTATTATTAATATAATTATTAATTCTTTAATTTTATTTTTTTTAGAGGGTATTACGTTTATTTACTTAATATTAATAGAAGCTTTAATAATAAAGAATTAAGATCGGTTTTTTATTTATTATATGAATTTCTTTTATATTTCGATCTAATTTAAATATATTTTCGATTATATTTTATACTTTATTTATTTTAATCTCTTTTTTATATAATTAATATATTTCGTAATATTAATATCCTTTATTTTATAATCTTTAATTTAGTAATCTTAATTATAATAGTTATAATAAACTTTTAATCGATAATATTTTATTATATAATTATAAATATAATATTTGAAATATTATATTAGATTATAATTAATTTAGAAAAGCTTCTATAAATGAATTTCTTTACTTTTAATTAATCCCTTATATATTATTTTATTTATTGCTTTTAAAGATATTAAAAATAGGATAAGAAATAATTATTATTTATTTATAATATCTTATAATTAAATGATTCTCGAGATATATAAATCCGGATATAAAATATTATTTTATTTTTATAAATCTATTATAACGATCTTTTAATTTCTAATCTATACGTTTTTAATCTTTATATTATAAATAAATATTAAATAAATATTCGGAATAAATCTAATAAATAATATAACCTTTTTAATTTAAATTATTTTTTTTATAAATTTCTTTTTCAATTCTTTATTTTTTAATTATATAATAATATTATTATTTAGAAGCTTCTTTATATTTATATATTTATTAATATTCTTTATAATTTTTTCGAATAATATTTTATTTAAGATTATTTATAATATCTTATATTCTTTTATATTATTTATTTATAGTTTTATTTAATATATTAATATATTAGATTTCAAAGAGAATATTTTAATAATTATAATAATAATTTATATTCTATAATTTCTTTATAAACTTTTAAAAGATTTTATAATTTCGGATAATTTTATATAAATCTTTATTTTAAATCTCTTTATTTCTATAAACATTATATATTCTTGTTTTAATAATTCTTTATTAATAATCGTTTTTGGATTAAATAAAAAAATTTCTATAATAAATATTAAAATCTTTATATAAATACTTTCAATTTAGGGTTCTTATAATATAATTCGTAAAGAGTTTAATTTTTTTTTATATTTAATTTCTATAAATATAAGATCTTTTAAACCTTTTAATATGTTATATTTTAATTTATTAAATTATAAGAGTTTCTTATTATTAGTTTAAAATAAATAATTAATATTATTAAAATTTTCTATAATCGATAATAATAATCTTATAAATCCGTTATATTTTATAAAGAAACAATAATATAATTTTTAAAATTAAATAGCATTTCTTCTTTAAATAATAATATTTTTGTATATTTTCAATAAAAAGTTAATTTCTATAAAGAATAATATTTTAAAAATAATAATTATAATTTATAAAAAAAAGAATGTCGGTATCAGCTATATGTCGTGATACCGATAATCACAATTGCTAGCTTCGTAAGCGGTATGTCGATACTAAGCTAGTCGATAACTATAAGCACTAT
>QYAP01000584.1:0-25454 GCA_003988905.1 Hymenotorrendiella dingleyae
AGGTTACCATACCTTTTTCAGATTAAAAAGGTAGGTATTTTAAGGTATGGTACCATGGTATTACCATGGTAGAGCATACCTTTTGCCGAACTTTGGATCAGGTGCCTGGCCCCCTTTTACGGCTTCTACGCCCATTTAACCACCTTAAATTAAGGGAGTGGTATTTTTGATGTTTTTGCCAACTTAAGGTGGTATTTTTGAAGTTTTAAAACTATAAGGTGGTATTTTTGAAGTTTGCCGTTTATTTAACTTTTATAATTAATACTTCGATTATAAGAACTTTATTAAAAAAGTATAATATTAAATATACGATATTAATATTCTAAATACCCATTTATATACGGGCTATAACTTTTATAAAAGAGTTATATTATAAATTAAAAGAAATAATCTATTTAATTTAATTATTTAAATATTAAATAAATAAAAATTTAAAATATTTAAACGAAATATCGAAACCGATCTTAAATATTAATTCTTAATTAATAAACGTTTTATAATTAATTATCTTCTTAAATTAAATTAAAACTCTTATATAATTCGTTTATTTTATGAGATTTAATAAAAAAAAACTATTAATAATTGACCTCTCTTTTTTAATCTAATTTCATAATATCTATTAATATTATAATAATATTATAACTAATTATTCTTTTTTCTTAAAATATAATAAATTACTTTTTTCTCTTTATATTATTATATTCTACTTATTTAGCCCTTATTATAAGTAGTTTATAATAATTTATTTTTCTCTTTTAATTAATAAAGCCTTTTTAATATTATATTAGTTTTAACTCTAATATTAATAAATACCCTAATAAATATATTAATATATTAGTATTAAAAAGGCTTTAGTATATAAATTAAAATATAATTTATAATTATTTATATTATCTTAATTTTCTAAACTTTTAATTTTTTTATAATATAAAAAATAAATAAATAATTTTATAAAAAAAGAATATATAATTAATATATTAATAAAAAAACACTAAATAATTCTATAAAGCGAAATTTGGCCTATATAAACTATTAAAAATTTCTTTTTAATATAATTATATATTCGATTTTCGTAAAAATTATTGATATTCTTACTTTTTTTATTTATTTATCTTCTCTAAAATAGAGAAACTTTATATATTATTAGTAATAGATTTAATAATTATCCCGCCTTTAGCGGGTATACTCGCCGGTAGAGCCTTTTCGGTGCTATACTAGCCCTAACACTAGCACTAGCAAGCACCCTAGTAAGCACACTAGCGTGCTAGCGCCGAAAAGGCCCCGCTGCGCGAGCCAGGGCACAATTCATAATCACTTATACCACCTTAGTTTTCTAGGCTCTTAGCCTCTTTGCGATGTAAGGAATAAATGGGAAGACCTGGGGGAGGTTCGGATCGTGGCTGGCTCTAGGCTCTCCCATGCAGAAAGCAATCCAACCTGCTTGCAAACATGCCCTCAGATAAATACGTTACCGATTGCAAACTCTCTTCTCGTTCGGTTCTTAATATCCTCACTCTCCGTCAATATTTCAGCTACGATTCTAAATTCGAACGTGTAAAATCCGATTTTAGCCTCAATTTTTGAAGTATGTAAGCCTACGAAAAAAACGAAAGCAAGGAGAAGTAAGCGAGTAAAGGAGAATAGGCGAATAAGGGAGAATGAAAAAAGGGGGTAAGGGAATAAGGGGTAATAAGTGAGTAAAGGAAAATGCGCCAAAAAAAATCGAGAATCAGAAAACAAGGAAAAGTAAGTAGGTTAAGTGAGTAAAGAATAAGCGAATAAGAGAGAATAAGAAAATAGGGGAAACTAAGCGAGTAATAGAGGATACGCTAATAAGGGGTAATAAACTAGTGAAATAGAATAAGCCAAAGAAATTAATTCAGGAGAAAAAGTAAGCCAATATTAGGGGTTACCCGAGTAAAGGAGAATCATTGAATAAGGGGGAATAAGAAAATAGGGGATAAGCGAATAAGGGGCAATCATAGAGTAATAGGGGTTAAGCGAATTAAGGAGAATGCAGTAAGTAAATAGCGTATGCGCTTAGAATGGAGGAGATGATTATTGGTGGCAGTAAAGGTGCCAGCTCTTTCGAATATTTCAAACGCTTCGACGTTCGGCTCGATATTTGGCAGTCAGGTGCCAGCTCTTTTGACTTCGAACGTTTTATTTGTTGGCGTCCGATTCGGTGGCAGTAAGGTGCTAACTTTGGAGTTTGATAATAGTGAGCTAAACTCACCCCCGATCTACTATTTTGGTGAGAGTGAGTTTATTATAATCACTTGCTCCCCTAAAAGGGAGCTCTAAGAGCTCACCCCCTATTTAGACAGTCAGATTCCAGCTCTGCGGCAGCAACCCCCATGTGAAATTTCTTGGCGAGCGAGGCTTTCAACCCTATTCACCACGTCCTATAATATTAGCGACAACCATTGTATTCTTGTTCAACGTTTTTGGAGTAGGCTCGATCTTTTTGGGTGGTGGAATCGTGAAGTGTTGTTTGGCTCCAGTCGTTCCCCCTTTATTCTCGCCATAGCCGAGACTCGATGTTGTATGGGAGGGGGCGATTGACCATTCTCAGCCTCAAACAATGCATCCCCCATAACCAAGAAGTTAGCGCCTGCGATAGGAGGAGGACCTTACCTTATGCGTGCAGTTGAGTAGTGTTGCATAAACTTACCTCTTCTACTCACATTTGCAGACCTAGAACAGCTCTCTATCTACGCCACTTCGCGCTACCTTGCTCAAAACCTCAAGTCAGCTCAAACTCAATTCAATTCCCTCTCCCCCTTCGAGCACGCTGTTCACATCGTAATTCAGACAAACGATTACATCTTCGATCGACATACCGTAGTAATTGGTTTAGAGTGCCCCCCTCTCCCAATTTAGATCTTATTGTGCCAGGATATCTGAGAGAATAGAGGTCAGAATGAAAGAGGATTAAAAAACGGGAGAGGTTCGTTCACGGGAGAAACTCTCCCATTAACCTCAATTCTCTTTCATGGTCTGGCACAATGAGGTCAAAAAAGGGAGAGGGGGGGCGCTCTAAACCAATTAATACGGTACGCAAAAGTACGAATTACGACGATTTTCGACGACACACTCATCCAAAGATAGCTGAGTGGCACATTGATTAAATGTCTATTTATGGAAGAACACACTCTTTGATGAGGCGTACCCCGTTGCGACGGGAAGAGTAAACGAACCAGAAGAAAAACATCCGTGCAGCCTGGCCAGGGGAATTCTGGAGATGGACGAATTTTCAGGATCCGAACATTAAGACCAGGAAGCAAAGCGCTAGACTCCCCTCGCACCAACTGCATTTCGCCAGAAGACAGCTACTTAGCAAGTTCCTTGTACGTTGTGGAAACCCTTATTCCCGCTCGGTTACCCTGCTCAGATTCCACAGGGTAAGCGAGCGAGAATAGGGATCTACCCCCCCGACAGAACTTCAAGAGATTTCCGAACTCGACTTTCATTTTCAGATGACATCGGGAATAGAGAAGTACTGAAATTCGAGCTTCAGCGTTACAATACCAATCAAATCAATCAAATCAAATCAAGCACCCCTTATTCCCGCGCGGTTACCCTGCTCAAATTCTCACAGGGTAAGCGAGCGAGAATAGGGATCTACCCCCGCGAAGAATTTCGAGCACGACTTTAATTTTCAGGCAACATCGCGAACGGAAAAGGATTGAAACCAGAGATGTAGGCTTGTCATAAATTTCGAACTCCTTTTTATTAGAACTGAAGATTCGCTGAAGAAAAGAGGCAAGTGTGGTCTCAAAGCTGTGAACTCACGAAGTACCTTTTCATCAGCCAAGTAACTTACATTGGGACCTGTAGCTTTTCAAATCAACTATAGATTATTACAAAAAGATCAAAATACCATACCTAAACTCGAACACTACCCCACTCCCTCCTCCCAAAAAAAGACCTCCCAATTCGTTCGGAAAATGTGTAACCACGCCGTAAGTCTGGCATCTCTTCTTCATCCGCGCCATAAGCAACAAAAGGCATAAAGCTCATTACGGTGCCTGGCTCACTGCGGTTCGAAGACTGCTTGCTGGAAATATGGACGTTGATGTCCCAGTAAGAAATCTGCACGGAACCACGAATAGAAAAAAGAGAAAAGAGAATTCGAGCCCATGCGGGAGCCACAAAAGTGACTATCCGTATTCCACGACTCTGCTTCCACGATGGTATTCCGCCATATGGATTTCTGCAAAGAATCCAGCATTGTAATGGCGGAGTTGGAAAAAAAAGACATGAATCCATCTGCGAGTCTTTGCACTTGCCGAGAAGAAACTGCGGTGGAGTACCGTATTAATTGGGTTATAAGCCCATTCTCTCCTACTTTAAATCTTGTTATAATAGAACCATAAAAGAGAACAAAGATCGGAATAAAAGAGCTAATAGATCATAAAAGCCCCTTTCCCGTTCTAGCTTCAATTCTCTAAGATAATCTACTATAATGAACCGCAAATTGGGAGGAAAGGGGTGGGCTTATACACCAATTAATACGGCAAATGATGTGCAATGAAGTGCATGTGAGGTTTGGGAAGAAGGAATTGCTCAAAGTGAAATCTCACCTGAGAGGTAAAGGAAAGTGAAGAACAGGAAATGAAGAACAACTCAAGTCCGGCGCCACGCCTAAATATGAAATTCACTCTCTAAACACAGAATGGTATATTCGCTATCAAGGATATCATTCATAAGACAACCCGACCAGCCAAGCACCTATATATCTTACACCACCCAAATTTTCCGAGCTGCCCTGCTCAAAGCTGGAGCCGTCCATCTGTCCATTCATTATACGCCTCGACATGATATGCTATGTAGAGAAGAGAGTGATCGCTTCCCGGTAAAGGCAGCCGCTTCGCCCCTAGACCAACAGCAAGCAAAATAATGTACACCCACCGCTCTCCAACCGTATTTTATTACATCCGACTTTCAGATCTTCGTTCACTTTTTGGGTTCGGGACCACTGCCTGGTGCGCCTCCAAAGAAGCCTAGCATACCGCTCTTCATTTGCTTCATGCCCTCCTCTTTTGCTTTCTCTTCGTGGGCTGCTTCTTCCTTCAACCACTTCTCGCCATTTTCTCGAATCTCCTTTTCTAACAACTCGTAGTTCTTTTGTCCCCGCTCTCGTGCTAGATCTTGCAACATCTTGCCCTGCGCAAAAGCCTCGGCGGCAGTCTGTTCATTTGGGTCTGTCATCATCATACCCTGTGGCTTGATTCCTAAAGCATTTGCCAACAATCCAGCACCAGAGTGACTTGGTTTCTTTTTTCGTTCTGCCGCATGTTCTTTTTCGAATTTTCCACGGGCAATAGCTTCACGCTTGGCGAACTCGGTGGGGATGTGTGTACCTTCAAAGGATTTTATGGCCTTGCGAACATCGGGAACCGCCATAGTATGGATGTATTCAAGGAAGGGAATCAAAGCGACTAGCTCTTTATCGTCCACTTTTCCCTCCCATGGTTTGAGGATTATAGCGTTTTCAGGTTGCTTCTTGACGTGGGACGCTTTCGTGTCAATCACGATAACCTTTGAAAGATCTCGATTTAGGTATGACATATCCTGTAATTGACATTAGTTCTGTTTCGATTTTGTTTTTGAGTATCTTACCTTGACATATTCTCCATTCTCGTAAAGAGTGGCTTCACGAAATAGAGGCCATGTGATAATATGATATGGATCCAGCTTGCGCAAAACACCCTCCGCATTACCCCACGGCTGACTTGTAAAAACCACGAGCTCGTAGTATTGACTTAGATATCGCAGGAAATAATCAACACCCGGTCGTTTTGCCATTCTCCATCCATGTTCCCGAGTCCATTCTGTGTGAATCAAAAGGTCCTCCATGCTCAGCACCAAGGTGTATGGCCGTTCAAACATGGGGTCGACGTCAGGTAAAAGTTTTGGAAAGGCTGGTTCGTTGTAGTAGTTGAGTTGGTCAAAGAGACGGGCTTTGGCACGATTCCACATCAGTCCAATTGCCCACCCAGAAGGCGCATCTGTCGCATGCTTGATCTCCTCTTCTTCCGTTTCCCAATTTCTGCCAAGGTATACGGTTCCTGCGACACACGCACCAGCAAATGATGCATACAATATATTGGCCATCCGCAATCGTTTTCTCTCCGAAGATGAAATATATGCAGACGCCGGAAGCTCCCCACCCCTTCGGCCACCACCACCCGATTCGTCTTCTCCAGGCTCAGCAGCTTCTGTCAGATTGAATGCTGGGAGACCTTTCTTGCCGGCACTATCGATTGTCTCGTAGGCTAAAGTTGATGGGATGCCTTGCGTGAGATCTGGTAGAGGTCTGTTCGGTGCAGCGGCTTCTGCAGGGTCAATGGCAGATGGAGAGGTGGATTGTGGTGCCGTATTTTTTGCTGGCGAAGCGGATGTATCAAACTCATTCTGCTTTGTGGAAAATGCAACATCGTCGCCTTCTTTTGGCGCAGCATTTGAGGTTGACGCTCCCTTGGAAAAATCTGGTTTGCCGCTCTTGGAAGTAGAAGGTGGGGGAGTTTTATATGCGCCCGATGGCCGTTGTCCTTGTGATTGCGCGGATCCCGGTGCTGAACCCAAAGGTTTATTGTGCTGGTTTTGTTGCTGGTTGTTTGGCTTATTATGCCGTGCCATTGATCGGGCCCATACTGTCGATGGTGATGATGCGATTCTTAAAGCATTGGGAGTTGTCCGGAAGGCAGGGCCTTGCAGTCGCTGCAGCGAACGAGACAGCATAGCGAAAGCCGAGAAAACGACTGGCAGCTTCAATGAAGAAGTTGGCCAGACAGAGGAAAGAGAGGATGTGATTAACGGTGCTTGCGATACTCATAGATTTTCTTGAACACCTCAGACGAACGGAGCTTGCTCGGAGCTCGACCCCGAGCCGTCACAGTCCCGGCAGCCCGACAAAACCTGGATTCGCGCCACTAACCCCAATTAGGAAAGGTCACTTTTGGATCGTTGGGTTTTCTTCGCAGAGCTCTCCCCGCTTCTTCCGTTCTTCTTCTTTTTCTCTTCAAAGTTGACACTCAGCATACGAAATTTGACATTACGTTTCTCCTGCCTCCGTGGACGTAAAGTTGTACAAACTGAGGAGACGAACATGGCTCATCAAAGAATTGGACGTTAGACCGGGGCTTTTCGAAGCAACGGTCCAGAGTGATTCAGTCCCGTTATGCCCCGACATCGATATCTTCACGAAGCCTTCCTACTATTATCCTAGAACAGTCCCATTGGGATATTCTCTCTTTACCTAGTAACAATCATATCACCGAGTACTCCGGAATTCCAATTCCCATCATTTGTGCGCTGCTTCTGAAAATTGCACACGAGACCACGCATCCATCCCCCCAGATTCAGTCCACCGAAGCTACAATCACATCGAGGACTCCGGAATCACAATTCTCAATCATTTGCGCGCTGCCTCCCCTGAACATTTTCATTCGAGACCACGCGACCGCGCGACCATTCTCCCAACCTCAGTCCTCCGAAGCATCATCACACCTGGGCAGACAGCAGAACAGATATCATGACGCGCATGCCACAAAAGACGCGCCCGCGAGGAAAGAAGCAAACGGCTACACCCCAAGATGTTCAGCTGTCTCTACCTCTGCGTTTATCGTCCGCCTCGCAGCCGCTTGTACGAGGAGCGCTGAGCTCCAGCACCGAGAACGCTGCGCACAGCCAACCCTCCGCATATCCTTCATCATACCCAACGGAAGATGAAGACGATTCTCAGGGTTCCAAGAAGAAGAGCGCGACATTTCCCTTCCTCACCCTCCCCACGGTATGTGCCATTGTCCAAAGATGATGAAAGGAATCTATGCTGAACCGTGCCTCTTCTGAATTAGGAACTGCGAATGAAGATATACTCCTTTGCTTTCGTAAAGGCCCCCTGCGTCATTGACCTGGATCCTCACGTCTTCGCCGTCCTCTCCCGTCTAAAACTGTTGTCCCTGTTCAAAGTGTCACGACAGCTCCATTTCGAAGCAACACAGCGTTTCTTCAGTACCCACACCTTTCGACTATTTCCTACATTCCCGGGAAGATACTTCAAAACGAAGAAGCCTCTCCTTGCTAGGCTTCCGGCACATTACAGGGCGTCGATTACATCCCTGGAATTGCGCCTTGGCCCTGGCTGGAACAACCCACCGAGGGGATGGGTTGTTAATGATGCGCTGGGCCTGGCCGATTGTAAGAACGTGAGGACTCTGAAGGTATTTGTGGAGTGTGACCCAAGTGATCCTATTTATAAGGGGTTCCGAATGGGAGAAGGCACTTACGAGCGCTTCTCGGCTGCTTTACTTGCAAACGTTTTAGCCGAGATTCCCAGTGTAAACGTGATAGAATTCGATGCCTACCCTGGCGTGCAGCGAACAGTACGTCCTGTCTCATTATTTGTCCATCAGGCAGTTGCGCACTTCTCTTCTACTCATGGACAATAGATTCAAGTGGACTCCTCCACTCTGAAAATGTAAATGCTTTAAGATGCTGACCTTAAACCTTCCATTTAGGGCGATATGATGTCTGGACTGGGTGAGGTGGTGCGTAAGTTCGACAAATTGGTCGGATGGGGTCCTGAGCGAGGTTGGAGCGAGGAAAGTGATCAGACATGGCTAGATGCCGTACTAATCCATGGAGGAGGAAGGCGACTTGCCAAGAGTGCCGTAGTATTCGGCTAAGCATGTACGTGCTTCCCCTTTACCTGTTGAGTTGGGCGTCAACGCTTGCCTCAAAGTTGAAGCACTGCCTTTGACGTATCTGACGAGCCTTAAAGGCGGACCCTCGAAAAATCATTCAAGGTAGCTCTACTGTGCTGGAAAGAGTTTGTTTTATAGCCTCATCGCTCAGAATAACAGGCCCAGGCCAATTTTCCTTCATACTCAAAGAACGCTACCAATATGTCCGCGAAGCTCGACGCTGCACATATTTGGCCAGAGCCTGGACGTTGGATCCCTATTATTGGAAAGGCTTCAGATTTGTTTCCTATGTCTTTGTTTTATTTTTTTGCTTATTTAGCATCATGTCAAGTGGAAGACGAATACGCGGAGAAACCGCAAGCCGCCTTGGTAGCGTGGTTACGAGATAGCGTGAGGTTTCACTTGATATCAGATGGACTTCGGCAACATTCCGAAATTTCTTCTTTGTATGATGTCCTTTACACCTACTATTTTAGACGAGGTGGCCCACAACTGGCCATGGTCTGAAGCAACATTCAGCCTTGTCAACAATGCCACCGAAAAGACGAGGAAGTGGGCGCTCTCGCACAAGGATGTGCGAATGCCAATCATAGCTCTAGTCTCGTCCACGCGAATCTGCGACTTTCAACGCCAAGGCTAGTATTGGCCAAGATTGAAAGTTGAGGATTCGGTAGTAGTACGAAAAGGGGCAGGAAGGACGGAGGGTTTTCGGCGATGCAATACTAGTTTGTAGGGCTGATTTTAGCTCTAGTAGGAAGTAATTCTGGGCAGGAAACAAAGATGTTTGACAGTTTTAGCGTCTTCAGTTCGTTTGGAACAGCCAGTGGCGTTCATTTTGCAGCTGAGAACCACGAGGCTGTCGCCTTCATCTTCAAGAGGTTCTTTGCCCATTGATTGTATCAAAACGCTTCAATGCAATACTGCCATTGGTCGAAGAAGCGACTTTAAACTCGTGGCGGTTCAGTGATCCAGCATTTCCCTTGCGAACACAACGCCGTTATGTTTTTTAGTCCCGATACTTTACGGGGCTGGCCTCTATAGAGGAAGCGACTAGACGCTAGGGCATCAGGGGTGACCATTATTCTGTTCACATTTACGCTATAGACCATTCGGAGAATTCCCTTTGAAATATGCGATGTGCAACAAGTTAAAAGCCAAACATCTTTCATACTTGTAGTCATTGCTATGTCATCCAGGGACTGAATTTACGCTTCGCGGGATACAACTGTCCAATTGAGGCCTCTGGATGAAGAAGCAACATTTTACGGTGAAATTTGGCAGCCGTTGCGTTGAACTAGGTGTGATTCGATGATAGCATAGACCTTCGAGTTTTGGCTTGACTTTTGGCTGGTTTGAGGAATGTTTGAGTCCTGCCGTTTCGAACTCGCTTCGCTTTTTGCCATTCCCGGCAAGCATCGCGACTGGTATGGCCTACCGCGCTTTAGTGTCTGTGCTATCATAGTTACACCCCTACGTTCTGTTCACGTCCTTTCAAACGCTCTCTAGTCAGTTCATTTGGACCCCCGTTTGCAAACCCCTTGGGCCTCAAGCCCCATAATGGGGCGGGTCAAATTGATGCATGTACCCCAAAAACCCAACCGGCACATGAGTATAACACCTTGACGCGCACGTGGCACGGTACTTTGCCCTATGTGCGCTTAGTGTGTACCCTTGGCATCCGTTGTACGATTTGCTTGCTGTATAGAATGTAGCTGGACTTCCTTTGCGAAAACCCTATGGTCGGCTGCAGATTATTCCGCCACTGTTCGAAACTTGCGAGTATCCTTTGATAGGACGAACGCGATCGTTAAACGGCCTGCTATTCTTTATTTTGTGCAACCCTCCCCGTCCTGTATTGCTTTTCACACCAACCGTTTATTGCAACGCGGCTTAGATGGCCCCACAGGAAAAGCAGTCATATCATTAACGGCATCATTAATCATAATCAACAAATCAATACCAGGGGGATATTTAATACCAAGACTCGGAAGCTGGAATCTGGAGCCTCAAAACGTCAATGCCGGGGAGATGTCTGTGACATACGTTCCCGAAGATGCGAAAGATGGGGGAGATGAGGAAGATGGGGTTGTTATTTCGGGGAGCCAAGTTCACGCGGAGATCGTAGAGATGGGGCCAGCGATCGTCTCACCTGGGCAGCAATTGGGAAATCTGGTGTCGAGGGCAAATGAACAACTTTTGGAACATCGAGATTGGCTGGCGAATTTACCACAACTCAGCGAAGATGACTCTGCTCCATTTCGACATCATTTTCAACCACGTACTCCTGATGCTCTTCCGCCGCCGCCGCCGTTCAAACCAGCTGGCGAAGACGACTCTTCTCAATCACAAAATCAAAAGCCACCTGATCCAAAAGCACCTGACGCCGGATCACAAACGATAAATCAAGTTCCCGACCCTCTTATCACGCCTGCTCCTAATTTGGGCGATCGGCAATTACCAGGACCAGGACCAGGACCAGGACCACCTCCAGTTCACGTCACCGTACCTCTTAGCTTTGGCTTGAATTCGGCCCAGGTCCAATCTATCGCCGAATCTGCAGCCGCCTCCGCAGCAGCATCCGCTTATGAAGTCGCCAGCTCGAGTGCCGCGATTGAGATGAACGCCGCATCGATAGCGGCGTCAGGAGAAATCCTCTCGGCTCAAGCAAGCGCCTCCAACGAAGTTGCCTTAGCACAAGCCTCCGCTCAATCGGTTGTCCAATCAGCTCTTGCCTCAGCAGGTCTCATCAAGCCTACCACTGCCACCGTTATCCTCCCGCCTCAGATCAGCGTGCAAATAAGCCTTAGCACGACGACGTTGACGTTAACTGAGTCGCTACCTCCCTCTACATTGACCCAGACCTTGACGCTTCCTCCCGCAACCGTCACAGTTGCAGCTCCTGCAAATGCGGACACGACTGCTATGCCAACGGCAATGCCGGCTCCAGCTCCTTCAGCTCCCGCCCCAGAACCAACAGCAGCGCCAACTGCAACGGCAAGCGCAGGTGATGCAGGGAACGCCAGTCTCTCGGCGGCTCTGGCGAGTCTTGCTAGTGCCAATGCTGCCTTGACGGCAGCACAAATTAGCGCCAGCTCTGCTCTTGATTCAGTTATGGGTAAGTGAAAAATCTCAAAGACTAGTGGAGTGCATTTACTAACATTCTCATGTAATAGCTTCAGCCAGTGCAGCAATTCAACAAGCTCAAGCCGGAGCAGCTGCGCCTGTTCCCGTAAGTTGATAACATCCTTCTCTTCACATACTTGCTAATTCCTCCTCCAGGCAGCAGCAGCGCAGCCCGTTCCAACTCCTCAAGCCGTAGATAATAGTAGCCTACTTTTCATCATCGCTATAATAGTTGCAGCTGTAGGCGCCTCTCTAGTCTCGATGCTAGCATTATACTGCTGCATCCTCGCGCGACGTCGTGGCCGCGAGAAGAAAATGGGCTTGAAAAGTCCCGCTGAGTTCCATGGTAGTCAGGCGGCGATATTCAGAGCCGCCACGGAGGATCCCGTTGGTGGATATGCTTCTTCTATTGAAGAAATAGAAGAGAGAAAGAGCTACGAGAGACGGAGGAGCCTCAGTCGAGACCGAAATGCTCGAATCTCGGAATTCCAATTCCCACTTCCTCCTGGCATGGAGCGAGGTCGGGCTGATAGTATTACCATGGGCGCTGCAGCTGCTGCAAAGAAGCCTGGTAGTTCGGAGAAGCGGAGTATATCTCGTTCTCGCACACTCATCTACGACCCTGAACGGCCCATGGATCCGCCTGCCTTTTCGTTTGTCGATGATGATGATCTCCCGGATTTTAAAACTCTCGATCTTACCCCGCTGAATCAGAATTCGGTCAAGGAGAAGGAGAAAAAGAAGAAGGAGAAGCTGCCCATGGTGTTGAGCACTATGCCGTCGGTTTTCATGGGGTTGCCGACTAGCCCACCGCCCACTATGGCGTTGCCGCCTGCGCCTGGCAAGGGCGAGGTTAAGCAGCAGGAGAGGCTGAAAAGTAGTAAGGGGGAGATTGTGGGTGATGGGGCGTATGGGAGGAGGGAGAGTCAGATGGAAATTGAGGTCTTTATGGGTGCAGCGAAGGAGGCGCCAGAGGTGGGTAAGAGTGAGGGGGAGGCCAGGGTGATTACCGAGAAGCGGATTATGGATGTTAAGGCGTATGAGGAGGAGTTGCAGGAGTTGGAGAAGGAGAGGAAGAAGGCTCATCGAATTAGTGGGGATAGTATTGGCACTGCTATTTAGGGAAGAGAGGGGGGGCGGGGTGATGTGAGTGTACGATTGGTGGCTTTACAGTAATTTGATGACTGGAATCCCTGGTGGGGCCTGGTAGGTTGAGGAGGTAATCTTGTACATATTTTTTATTGGGCTTTTTTTGCCTGTACATGAAGAGATGGGGGGGTAGGTAGATTTTTGTAATTGTAATAACTGGAAATTGAAGTTGCTTTTTTGATAGGTCATGCAAGCAGACTGAAGCAGTGAGATAAACAACTTAACTTGACCGCCTCACAACCACCAAGATGCTCCAATTATCGGCGGACGTGCCGACATTGATATGCGAGGAGCTTAGAAATTGACACGACGTTGGCACTCTATTCAATTGCGCCCTGATAAGCAAGGTTTTGGTGTATCCCACTATGGTAGTATAGGAGCAATAACAATTATACAAAATACAATAATATTTTATTATATATTCTATAATAATTTATTATGTGAATCAATAATAAATGGGGGCGATTTTAAGGTGTTTGCCTTTTAATATAGAAATTATAAATTATATAATATTAAAATAATATTTGAACGATTTTTATTAATATAAATATAGTTTAATTCCTTTTATTCCTTTAGTTTTTTCGGCTTTTTATTATATATATAATAGATTATAAAAATAATATTATTTCTATTTTTAATTATTATTTTCGCGTATTTTCTATTATTTAAATAAATTTACTCTTATAAACTCGAACCCTTTTTTTAATTACTTTTATTTTCTTTTCGAATATCTTCTTTAAGGCTTTATTAGCCCTTATATTATATATATTATTATTCGTAATCGTTATATTATTATATACGTTTATAAGTTTTATATTTATTTTTATATTATAAAAAGAGAATATATTAAGTATTTTTAAATATATAAAAGCTTAAAAGATATTAATTTATATATAAAATAATAAAAGAAAAAAAGTATATTTTAATTTATTAATTATAATAAAATAATAAAGATTTAAATAATAATAATAATATATATATAAATTAAAGCTTAAAAGGTATTAATTTATACGAATATTAAAAGGAAAATAAAAAAGTATATTTTAATTTAATAAATATAATAATAATAATATTAAAAGAGATAAAAGCTTTAATAAAAGTTAGAATTAAAAGAAGATATAAAATAATATTATTTAATTCTATTATTATTAAAATGACCGGAATATTGTTTATATAAATATATTAAAATAATCGAAACTATTAAAGAAATATTAATCTTTAAAGGGTAATAAATTCGAATAATTTATAATATATAATAATATTCTTTCGGATTATTTATATTAATATTAATAAAATATATAATAAAAAGCTTTTTTAATATTTTTAGAGGGGTCTTTTAAATAATAATAATAATTCTCTTAATTATACTTTTAATTTCTTTAATTCGAATAACCTTTATTACTTTAAATTATTTAATAATAATTGAAATAATATTTAGTTTTTTATTAGTTTTAATATATTAAAAAGGATTTATAAATATTATTAACTTCTAATTATATATTTATAAATATATTACTATTTATTTATATTATAAATCCTATTTATTTAATTATTAAATATAATTATTATTCTTATTTTTATATTAATTAATTTATAATATTTTATTATTAATTAAAGTATAGAGATTTATATAATATTTCTTTTAAAATTAGATAAAGATCTTATTAATAATTTTATTAAGATTAATATTAATAAGAATTTTCTCTTTAAAACTCGATTAGATATAATAAATATATAATAAACGCTTTTAAACCGATATTATTAATTTATTTTCATTCTAAAAAAGGCGAAAATTAGGTTTTAAAAAAATAGGAAATTTAATAAAATATATAAAAAATAGAGATTTAATTAACCGTTATTTTAAGAGATAATTAAAGTATTTTATTATTATAATTTTATTTATAAGATTAATATAAATATTAGATATTAATATAATTATACTTTTAAAAGCTCCGGTATATTATTTTATTAAAATGGCCTATTATACTTATATAAAGCCTTAATTTAAAATATAATCTATTATAAACTATTTTAATATTATATTAAAAAGAATATAATATATTTATTAAAGTATAATAATATATAAATATTAATTTAATAAACCTTAATATAAATAGGATTATTATTATAATAGAGTTTCTTCTAAGATTAAATAAAGTAAAAATAATCCTTTTTAAATACTTCGATATTTTTTAAAGAGATATTTCAATTATTTACCGAGATATAAATTCTTCGAAGAAATAAAAAATTCTTTAAATATAATTGAAATTTATTATTTAAATTTATAAATAATAAAAGATTATTATAAATTAAAAAGATTTTCTATTTTATAATTTTAAACTTATAATATTAAATAAAAATATAATATAAACTTTAATCTAAAACTATTAGAATTATAGAATATACTTTAATATATTAAATAGATCTAATTTCCTATTCTTTAACTTTAAGAATTAATAGAAGAATTTTTAATTAAATAGGCTTTTTAATATTAATATTTATTATATCCTTATTTTTATTCTTTTTAACTTTATTCGCTTTATCTTTAACTTTTAAATCTATTTTTATTAGATCATTAATAATATTATCTTTATTTTTATTATTAGATTTTAAAAACTCTTTATTATAAAGATTTATAAAACGTTTCCGGAAAATATATTTATTAATATTTTATTTAATATTATCATTTTTTCGATTATTATTAAACTATTAATATAATAATTTTATAATATTTTATAAAATATAATATATTAAATTTAAAGGGAAATTTTTAAAAAAACTTAATATAAATATTTTTAATAATATATTCTTTTAAATAATATTTAATTTTTTATTAATAGTTTTACGTTTAATTTTAAGCTTAATAAGAGTTTAATTATTAATTTCATTATATAAATCATTTCGTATTTTCGAAATAAGATCTTTTTTAGAATAAAATAATAAATAAAATCTTTTAATAAGAATTATTTCGATCTTATAATAAATATATAATTCAAAAGTATTATTAAGCGATTTTATTCTATTAATATTAATAAAAGTCGAATTATCTTTAAAAATAAGAAATAAATAAACGTATAAAATAAAATCTAATTTAATATATAAATTATAAATATTTTTAATTTCTAGTTTATTTAATTCTAATAACTCTTTTATTATAAACTTAAAGAAAATATTAAGATTTTTATAATTATTTAACTCTAATATTAAAGTAAAGAATAAAATATTCTCTTTTTTAAAATAGATTTCTAATAATAGATTAAAATTTATAAATATAATTAATATTAAAAAATAGTTTATAAATTTTATTATTTAAAAATTATTTAAAAATATCTATAAAATAATATTTATAAATATAAAAAGAAATTAAATTTAAAGACTTAAAAATAGAAAGAAGATTTATTAATTAAAATAATTATTTATAATAAACTTCTTATATAATTTCCCGTTATATATATTTCAAATTTTATTAATAATATTTTAAATTATTTTATACTTATATATATTTAATATTTTTATTAAAAATCTATTAAATTACTCTTTTAAGTATTTAATTAATAGAATATATAATTACCGCTTTTATAATTCTTTAAGATTATTATTATAAAATCGAAACTCTTTATAATATTTATAAATAATTAAATCTATGAATTTCTTAATATAAATTATATAAGAATTAATATAATAATTATATTTAATTAATATAATTTTAATAATTTTCTTAAACTTTTTATTAAATCGAAAAATTAATAATAATATAATTTCTAAATAAAATTCCTTAAAATAAATAATAAAAGCTTATCTTTTATTTCGAATTATATTCTTTATAAAATAAATCTATTTAAATAATTTATTAATATTTATAAAAAAATCTATTAGGATTTCATTAAAGAAATAATAAAAGTATAAACCTTAAAATAATATAATTATAATATTTATAATAATCTCTTTATTATTTATATTATTCTCCTTTTTCTTAATTTAGAAATCTTTTTTAATTATATTATAAATTCCTTTAATTCTATTAAAATAAGAGGTAATATTATATTTAATATAATCATTAAGATCTAATATTAAAATAATCTAATAAAGAATATTATTAAATTTAAAAATTCGAACGCATTTATAATTCGAAATAAATTCTTAAAATAATTTATTAATTTCTAATATCTTTAAAACAATTATTACTTTAATATTATTATATATATTTTATATATAATAATTATAATATATTCTTCGAAGCGTATAATATTTAAAAGGGCTCTTATTATAATAATAAATAATAGGATTAAAAATTAATAGAATTTTTTTTTATTTTCGATATTTATAGTTTATGAATTTAGTTTATAATTTATTTTTATATTAATTATATATATAATACTTAAAATATTCTAAAAGAATTATAAAATTAAAAGTAAATATAATAATAATAGAGAAATTAAATTATTATTTATAATTATAAAAGTATAAATATTAAAATAAAACTTTATTTAATATATATAATTAAAATTATTATTTTTTGCTTTTAAAAATAAAATTTCAAAGAATAGTTTTTATTTAAATATCTAAAAATAAATGTTTTTTCTAAGATTATATTATATAAAACTAAATATATTTTCTTTAAATAATATATTAATTTCTTATTTCTTATTCTTTAAGATTATTATATTTAGGCTATTTTTTAATAGGCTTCTTTTTATGCATTTTTAATAGGAATCGTATTTAATAATAACTTTCTTCTTTTTATTTAATAGATTTATAAAGGATTTATATATATAATATTTAAAAACTAAAATAATAAATAATATAATAATAGAAAAAAGAAGCTAAAAATATTAATAGAAAAGGTTTAAAGAATAATAAAAATACTATTATTAATAATATATAAATATATTCTTTTCTTTAATTTAAATTATTTTTATTAATATTTTTTCTTATTATTTAAACTATTTTTATTAGAATTCTTTTTTCTTAATTAAACTATTTTTAATTAATATAATAGTAATCTTTTTAAAGTTTATAATTTAATAGATTATAAATTAATAAAATATATTCTATTCTTTTATTAATTTTAATAAATAAATAAAACGTAATTGTTTTTATGAATTCGTTAATTATAATCTAAAGAATTTTAATATTCAATAATATTACTTTTATTAAATTATTATTTTATATATCTATTAAATTATAGAAATTCACTTATTTAAATTAAATAAAATAGTTATATTAAAGAAATTATAATATTTATTTAATATAAAAGAAAAAGCTAAAATTATATAAGCTTTAAATATAGAATTCCTATATTTTATATACTTTTAAAATCAATAAATTATTAATTATATTATAATATATAAGATCTAAACTTATAATATTAATAATATTATTATTACTAAAAAAATTAGAAAAAATATTATTAAATTTAAAATTAAAAGACTTTTAAAACTTAAACCTAAAAATATTAATATTAAGATTTTAATTTTAATAATTATTAATATATCTTTAATATTATCTTAAAATATTAATAATATATAAATATTATTAATTATTATTATTAAAAGTTATATTATATTTTATAAACCCTTTATTATTTTTTATTATAAATATTTATTAATAAGATTTATAATTTCTTTAATAAAAATATCCTTAATAAAAATATCCTTAATAAAAGATATTTCTTTATTAACTTTTAAAACTATAAAATTAAACGATAAGATTAAAGAAATTCGATATATTGAAACTTAATTCTAATTAATAATATTAAAAAAAGAGAATACTATTTTCCCGGAAATCGATATTTCGATTAATAATTTATTTTAAACTATTCTAAAAGTCTTTATTATATAAAGTATTATAAGAATTCCCGAAATATACTTTTAATAATACTTATTTTTAAAAGAGAATTTAAATATATATATATATATTAATTATTACGAAATAGATCTATTTAAATATTATATTAATATTTAAATTATAAATATTAATAATAAAGTTATTATTATTATTATTATAATTTTAAAGAAGGAAATATTATAATCTTCAACTTTTAAGATTCTTTTAAAGCTTATTATTTATTTAATTTATTAAGCTTTTATACTCTTTTTTTTTTCTTTAATTAAAGATAAAAAATAAAAAAAAGTATAATAAATTTTAAACTTTTAAATAAATAATTATTAAAGAAGATATTATAATAAAGGATTTTAAAAGATAAGAGATTATTATTATTAAAACCTTTAAAATATAAGCTATTATCGAATTCGTTATTATATTTATTCGAATTAAAGAATGAAAAAAACGTTATTAAAAGAAGAGAATTATTATTGAAATAAAAGAGAAAAAATAAAAGAATCATTTATTTAAGTTTTATATATCCCGTTATTAATTATTAAAAAAGCTCTTATTTTAAAGAAATTAATATAAAAAGAGATTCGTATAATAAAAAGAAATACTTATAAAAGTATTTTAATTTAAAGATTATAAGAGAAAAAATATATATTAATATATATAATTTAAATTATATTCTTAATTTAAATTTAACTTTTAATATTTTAAATAATTAATATATTTAAATCGAATATTATTCTTTTAATATTCTTAGAATATTATTTTATTTTAATAATATAGAATCTTCTTTTATTATTTTATTTATATTAAATCGTAATTTTATTAAAATATTATTTTTATATGCGATTAATTATTTTATAATTATAAAAAACTATATTTAGATTATTCTATTATAAAAAATTAAATAAATAGAATTAATATAATATTATAAGCTTTATTAACTTTTTTCTTTAATTTTAATCTATTATTATTTAAGACTAAGAATCTTTATATAATATTTCCCCGTTTTTAAACTTTAATTTAAAATAAATATTAATTTCTTAAAATTTAAATCTATTAATAATTTTATAATATTTATTTAAAATATTACCAAAAGTTATTTTCTATTATTTCTTAATAAGGAAAACCTCTTTATATATATAAAAATTAATTTATTATCTTTTATTATTTTTTATCTTTATTATTATTAATAAATAATATATTATATATTCGCTAAAATATTTGCTAATAATAGGATTACCCGATATTTATAATATAATTAAATTAATTAAAAAGGAATATCTTTTAACTTATTTTTAATAAAATATAATAGATTTAATCGAATATTACGATTATAAAAAGTAATATTTCGATTTTAAAAAATAATATTTTAATTTTAAAGGAATAAATTAAAGTATTTAAGGATTAGAATATTATAATAATTAATATTATAAAATAAATAAATAAATAGATTTCTAATAATATTCTTATTATAATTCTTAATTCAAAAATATAATTTAATATTAATTATATTATTCTTATAATTAAATATAAGAATAATATAATTATAAATATTCTTTTATAAATAATTTAATAATAATAAAACGATTTCATTTAAGAATAAGAGGTTATATATTCTTAAAATATTAAAAAGATTTAATAAAAGGGTTTTCCGAAAATTAAAAGTTCATTTATTTTAAATTAGATTATATAAGATCTTATTATTTTTAGGTATTATATATATTATTTTTTATATAATTATTTTTCATTGATAAGATTATATTAAATTAAGAGTTATAACGTTTAAAACGAATCTATTTTAATAATATCTTTTAATATACGATTTATTTTTAAAAAAGAATTATAATTATTTTAATATTCTTAGGATTTTATATATAAAGATAAGTTAAATCTTATTTTATTAAAATGGAAATTAATAATAATTATTTCGATTTTAAATAATAATTATTTTCTATATAATAATAATCGTTTTTATATTAAAATAACGATATATTATTATAATTTTTATAATTAAAATATACTTATTTAATTTATTATTATATTATTTATAATAATAATTTGCCTATGTTATTATAAGGTCTTACCCTTATTCACGGTCTCATCTACGTCGTTTCCTGCATAACAATACACAAAAGAGAAAGCTAATAAAAGTTCATTAGGGAGCCTTACCAGAAATAGCACCCCGAACGAACGCAACTAATCGTCGGTCACATGCCCGCCTACTGGCGCTCTCACATGTCCACCGCCACTCGAGCTCGCAAGCCCTGTTATCGCGTGGCAAGTCCAAACCTTCTTTTTGTGCGATTTACTTTGCGGAAAAAGGCGACGCGGAGAAGAAGTGGAGTGGACAGGTGAATTACGGACACTCACCCTTGCTTCAAAAGCGTTGAATTTGGCAATGATAGATCATAAGGTAAGGGGTAAAACATACGTTGACGTTGAATATGCAATGCACGTTGAAAAAGGGCTCTTATAACATTCAGCGTGGAGGTTTCTGCTTTACGAAAAATTTACCATATGTAAAGCCTTATGAATATTGTACTTGAGGATAACCACTTTTTAGATTAAGTGTTGTTTAACTCTCTTGAAAATATTCATCATTCGTTCAAAGCTTTTATCCCAATATAGGCTAATAAATAAGAAATATAAATCGGGGCGGTATAACGGAATTGCCACTCTTGATTATGTCAACTTGATACTGTAAAGTACGAGTTCATATCGTGATAGTAGTGTTTAGGTGTTTCAACCAATGCGAGCATTTGGCACGAGTTGAGTATTTCTGGTTGGAATATGTGGGTTTCGCTTAGTCTCCTATCAAGGGGTAAGATCGACAGTATGACGGCAATACCCGGGACCTCCAAGAGCCAAAAGCCATCGCGATGAACGACAAAAAGATATAAGAAAGAGTCTCTGCAAAATCCTAGATATGAGACACTTCATTCTTAGTGACAACTCAAATCATCTGAATCACATGGCTGCCAAGCAGCGGGGAGCAATGCGCTAGCAAGGACCCAAGGGCGAGAGGTGGAGTAAGTGGATTTCAACAGCACTCGCAAATCTACGTCCGCAAGAATCTTTTATAACTCCAAACCAGAAAACACCGGGCAGCACAAAAAGAACAATTTCCTCGAAGAAATAAACATGGCTATCACAGTTGAGAATGGCAGTCTTGTCCTTGGCCTCATCGGCGCCACCTACCTCTCCTACCGTTGCTTCACGCCACCCAACCGCGCGCCCGCAAAACCCTATGAAAAGGACAGACTCAAATTCATGATAGACCTCCAGGACACGCAGCCTACACTAATCGCCTTCGCCCTCGTCTCGGCCTACCACATCTCCCTCATTCTCTTCCCGGAACACCGCGCCAAAACCTGCCGGAACCCGGAGCTCCTCAACGAGGCACTTTTCTCCTGGAGCTGGCGCACCATCTCCTTCCTCGCCATTATCTACATCCTCACGCCACTAAGACTACGAGCTTATGCGGGTTTGGGCAGGGATTTTACGTATGCGCTCTCGGTACCGAAGGGGCTGGTGAAGACGGGTATTTATGCGTATGTGCAGCATCCGTCGTATGCGGCGCTTGTCCCGATACTGTGTGCGCAGATTTTCTTTGAGCAGAGGATTGATGGGGTTTTGGCGTGTGTGCTGCCCGCGTGGATTGTTGAGATTAAGGGGTTGAGTGAGCTTGTGAATGGGGCTTTTGCTATTCTTGCTGTGACGGGTATTTTTTTCAGGGTGAGAGATGAGGAGGAGATGCTGCAGAAGGAGTTTGGGAAGGAGTGGGAGGAGTGGCATAAGAATACCAGTCGGTTCTTGCCGGGTGTGTTTTGAATGGCGGTGCTCGTGTGGTATGATAGCCCCTGTTGCTGTCAGGAATGTTGCGAAAGAGGCTGCCGAGGCGGCGATGTTCAATTCTTCTGTAAAGCCACGATTCAGGATATGATTTTGTCTTTGTGTTGCCTTTTTGGAGTGTATATAAAACCCGTGGTTTGAATTTTGGGCACCAATTACTTGAGCATAGCGATCTACGGAATTATGAGTTCAGTGACCTCACAGGAAAATTTTCGACAGTGCGATACCGTATTAATTGGTTTAGAGCGCCCCCCTTCTCCCGTTTTTGACCTTATTATCCTAGGATATCTGAGAGAATAGAGGTTAAAATGACAGAGGCCCCGAAAACGGGAGAGGGTTCGTTCATGGATATACCTCTCCCGTTAACCTCAATTCTCTTTAATGGTCTGGCACAATGACATAAAAAACGGGAGGGGTTAGCGCTCTAAACCAATTAATACGGTAGTCCGAGCACTTGGGAGAACTGTCCTGAGTGAAATGATATATGAAATAACCCATTTTCTGATAAATTCTTGAATAACCTTGAGCGACAGAGGCCACTAAGATTAACAGCCACAGCCCTCAAAAGTTATAAATCGCTTCCAGCCCCACCACCCAATGCTGTTCAAGGCAAGTGTATCCGTTCCTGCCAAATTTCCTCCATTTCCCAACAAGCTTTCTCTCGGACTCCAAGAATAATGATAACACGCCAAACATCCCAGTGAAATAAAGAAAGAGAGCGTAGCAAGTGTCGTAGAGCCCCATCATTGACTAGCTGTGGGCAAATCCCCAGTGCTATCGTACGAGAAATATAACTCATTTCCAACTCCAACCCTAACCATAATGCCAAAGGTTTGTAGTGAAACTTGTAGGAAAATTGTAGCAAATTAAAAAGAAATCCTGAGGAAAGCACACTGAGAAAATCTGGCAAAGGTCAAACAAAAAGTGCTAAAAGGGCATAAACCCGCAGCTCGCATGCCGATTAGAACGTTGCACTCAAGCGCAGCTCCAGCATGAATGCCTTCTGCTTACCATTCCGTCTCCTTCACATCCCAAGGGAGGTCTTCGTCACGAAGCTCGCCACAAAGAAAGGCGTCCTCAAATATATGGTGGGGGCCGCCAGCGGTAGCGTCTGGCATTAAAGTCAACAAATTCTTCATCAAATCGATGCAAGCTGAGCGAAACGGGCGACAATCCGGGCGACAATCATTATAGTTAGGACGTGGATATTGTCGCTCGTAGAGAAACCTGTAATATACCGGAAGCTGGGGGCCGTCGTCATCAGAGTCTGCTGCTGCATTCGCAGCCTCAACCAAGGCTTGCGCTAAAACCCCAGGAGGCACGTCTCCATTAGAATTTACTGTCACAACCTCTAGAACCTCGAGCTGGGTTGCTGCGATTTTTGCCGATATGTCTCTTTGAAGTGCTTTCAGGGCAGGGACAAACTGGTCGTCCATCATTGATATAGTCTCTCGAGCCTTATGCCAAGGTTTTAGACACACAATTGCTGATTCAACAAACAACGTGCGGTTCCGTAGCTTGGCAGCAATACGCAGAAGGCGTGGTGCCTCTATCACAAGACTGAGCATGAAGTAACGTTCGGCAGTCAAAACTCCTGTCAGTGTACAGGAAAGAATGCGGAGCATGCAATAGTAATCGGCTAGGTTGGTCATCATCGCTAGTTCATTGGCGTCGGCGACTGTGTACGGGCGGTTATAGGCTGCACAGAGCAATTTCCCAAAAGCATCTGCCTCTTGTTTCCTGGCTGTTTTGTCCTTGTATGTAGGGGTTTTCTTCCCTGCATCCTGCCAACCAAAAATTAATATCGTGAATCAGGAGGAAACGAAAATAATACCTTGGATCCAGCCCAAACCAAACTCCAGCCATTCCCATCATCATCCACCTTTGTGACCCATTCGTACTTGAAGCCAACCACCGGGGCAGGTATATGTTCTTTATCCGCAGAGTCGAGAAACTTTCGAAAGAACGCCGAGTGTATTTTCAGCATCGTTGAATTGGCATGGAATTCCCATCCATCAAATACTCGAAGTCGCACATCGGGCTCAAAACCAGGAGTATTGAGGACCTCCACAGTTGCACTCGTCGCAGATGTCTTCGTCCTTTTCGCGGGCGGAGCCATTGTATTGATTTTAGGACTTCTATCCTTTAGAATCGTCGAAGTTTGAAGTGAGAAGCTGAAGAAGTGTGTCAATTGATGCAAAAGACAATCAAGAAGGAATGCCGGGTGGAATGTGCCAAAGAACGCGGTGCATGCTGCGGACGCGAATCGAAACCTTGGAAGGTTTGCTCAACTACAACACCACGAGTTAGCACTTTTTACAGCTCCTAGTGTATGATGGAGTAGACATAGCGTCGAGGGAGGGATTGGGATCACTTTATGGGTGGGCTGGGAGTTGAAAACGGGTTCTCAGATTACATCCAAGAGAGTTCCCGTTTGCGATGTGGGGCTCCCGAGGTCGCAGGGATGACCGCAGCGACACGTAAACACGTGATAATTTGGCTTGCGTTCAGATGCCGCCCAAGTGAAGGAAATCATTTTCTTTCTGCTACCGAGGTAGGTAGCAAAGTCCTTTCCTGAATTGAATAAACATCATATTCGATGCCTAAAAAATAGACGCAAGTAGGTTCTTAAGTAATCGGGAATATCTACCTAGGTAAGTAGACTTCGTAGACGCCAATAACGGTACGGAAGGGGGTCTGCAGTGGGACTCGCGCACCCCATGCCAGGCGGTCAGCGCGTAGAAACTCGTAGAACAGCGCTGCTTTAATATAATAAACTTG
>QYAP01000585.1:0-25417 GCA_003988905.1 Hymenotorrendiella dingleyae
GCGGCAAGTCTCCATATCGCTGTAGTTATCGCAGAGGCCGAGACCATGACCAGCATATGCCGCGACAATACTGCGGGGCTGATAATGGTGGTTGCCTGAAAGTATAGAGAGGCCGAGATATTCGGCTGCGTCGGCGATGTCTTCTTACGACAAGCCGTACAGGGCAGGATAGCTGATGACAACTGGATTCGCTCGGAGAGATATTCTCGGATCGGCAGGTTAAAGATCGAGAACTTGCTGTAGCATGCAACTCAACACAGCCACATCACCTGATGCTGCGAGTCCAATGCGCTTGCGTGCGCTGCGAAGTAGCTGTCGCGGCCAGTCTTCCCAGAGCTCCTCTATGGTATCATAGGGAGGGCTGAAGAGTCGAACAATTAGCAAAACTATAAAAAGTGTGAGCTTATAGACTTACCTGGTACGCTGTGCTTCGGGCGCAGATAGACGCTCGATCATCTCTGCATAATCTTTACCGCTTTCGATGCAGCCCACATCCTCGAATGCTCCATCATCTTTGCGCAGGGAGACGACACCATAGCTGGCAGTCAGGGAGACCCCTACGCCTACGCCGTGCATGCCGGGTAGCCCTATTATCGTTGTCCTTTTGCTGCTTAAGATGCGAAACGGCACCAGAAGGAAAAAGACGATGCAAGTAAAGATGATGAGGTAATACTTTTGGGTCGGCAATCCCGGTCCTTAGTTTGAAGTAGATGTTAATACTCGGGCTGGTTTGGTGATGGTTTGGTGATGGTTTTATTGTGAGTGCAGCCTCGGTGCATTTGTAATCTTGGTCTCGAATCCACACGACGTCTGTTGTGCTCTTTACCCCACTTGGATCCAGTGGATTCTGCCCCTTCCAAAACCACGCCTCTTCGGTTTGTCAGCTTTCGAAGACACTTTCTTTATCAACGTATACTAATACTAACAGATACTGAGATTACCCCGCTCTAGCGATGAACGAGTGAATGCCTAAACGGGTGTTATTAATCAACATGGACTATCTTGACCTTGCTTGAGACCTTAGCTTCCTTCCGACAATAGAGAATACACATTATTTCCGCATAGGACTCTGCGAACCTCAATACTTCTTTAACAATACATTTACAGCTACATACCCTTTTCGCACGCTCGCACAGAAATAATAGCCTCTATGTATTTATCCCTCACTGCGTGAACTTAGCATGAGCTTGAACAGCCTGGCATTTGAAATGGGTCCAGTCACTGACAATTGACGAAATAAGAAATGTCCGAAGCACCCCAAGAAACAGGCAATACGCCTGCCTCTTCCCAGCACAAGAAGGTTGACTGGAGCGAACTACCTGAGGATGTCTTCAAGTTCATGGAGTCGCGCACAGCGTCTAACTCTGCTGCATTTCTCCTCTCAACCCTGAAGGAAATGAAAGAGAAGAATTCTTACCTGACTCTTCTGGACGTCGGTGCTGGTGCCGGCTCCATGTCCGCCGAATTCGCACAGCTTGTCGGAGCTGATGGGCATGTCACAGCTGTGGATATCAACCCCGGTGTCCTGCCACGGGCGAAGGTTGTCGCCGAGAAATGGAGAGGATCGAACATCTCCTTCCAGACAGCAGATGCATACAAGCTTCCGTTCGCCGATGGAACATTCGACATTGTTCATTGCCATCAGGTTAGTTGGCCACATCTACAAAGGCGACTCGATGATCTGAGCTAACAGGACCAGCTCCTTAATCATAATAAGAATCAATGGGAGATTCTCCGAGAAATGCTCCGCGTCACGAAGCCAGGCGGCGTGGTAGCTGCGCGTGAGGGAGATCTTAGCACGGAGGTTCTGTGGCCACCACTTCCAGGACTGCTGAAGTTTCATCATGAGTGCGTCGTATGCCATGCTCTAGAATTTGTTTCGAGCTGATCTGCTTACAATAATTTATAGCTTTGAGGTCAAGCTCATCACAGGCCGCGGTGGATGTGATAGTGCTGGAAGACAGCTCCTTTCCTGGGCTTTGCAAGCTGGTGCAAAAAGGGATCAGGTCAAGACGAGCTTCAGCACTTGGAAATATACAGAGCCAGAAGACAGAAAACTTTGGGGTAAGTTTTTTTCCGTGATGCCTTGAGGAAATTGCTACCATGAATTGCTACTAAGACTGTGTGCTTCAGCTGCGGGTATGATGGGTGTGGCTCTAGGCCCCAAGTTACGGGAGAGCAACGTGAAGTTCGGTATCACAGAGGCGGAAATGGATGAGATGTACCAGGCGTGGGCAGAGTGGGTGAACCTGGATGAGGCGGTATTGGCGCAGCTACATGGGGAGGTAATCATTCGAAAGTAGTGGGTGCATGAACGTGGTCTATCTTGTACCAAGCTAGAGGCTCGTTGAAGGTGGACAGGCATTGGCAATATCGTTCACACGCGTAGGCTTGGTATCACATCATGGCAGAAATACCAAACTCCTATGGAATACGTAGGTTGTGTGAAGCTACTATTTAAGGTCATTTTCTTCAAATCATTAACATTGCCCCTTTTGCTTTTAGAGGGGGTTGGAATGCGAGGTTGACTAGGCAGTGGATTGACAAATTGATTTGATAAGGGGAAAGCAGTGTGTTATGTGTGCAGGCTAAAAGACCATAGGACCTCTATATAATGATAATACAGAAGTTCCGGCTCAGACCAGAAGATCTCACAAATGTAGGTTGTCATTTCTCAAGCCTCAATCTCAATCTCAGCCCCAACCGCAAGCTCACAACTTGAACAACCGCCTCAACCTCTCCGACCCTCTGGAGCCCAACCACCTCCCCACAATCTGTGTCAACCCACTCGTCCCATTTGCACTTGGCGTAATTCCCCATGGACCTGCTTCGAGCGCACAATAATTGTCGCTCCCCGGTAGTGTCCCATTGGCCAAGAAGTCTGCGATCTTCCCAAACGTACACTGATTCATCGAATTAGGACTCGCATGCCCAGTGCCCTCAGTCTTCAAAATCTGCGCCCCTTTGAACAACTTCGTTCCCTTCTCGCCGTTTTCAATAGGCGTGACGGGATCCATGGTATTGGAAACGAAGAGGATAGGGTTGCGGGTGTGGTTGGAGCCGAAGGGGCCTGCGAAGCGAGTTGAGCCGACGATGGGGAAGACGGAGCAGGGGATCACGGATTCGGTGGCCCAGGTTTCGCCACCGAGGTAAGATTGGGATTCCATGATGGAGATATCGTCGGTGTAGAGGGTTGCGAGAGACTTGTTGAATTGTGCGTTGCCGGAGTCAGTGCATTGAACGCCGAGGGACCACTTTGTTGTGTTAGTCGGATTTCAATATCCAATTCTCTCACCCCTCCAGCAAGTTTCATGAGGGAAGACAACTCAACTTACCTCGGGCAATTGTACATCTGCAGTAGTAGTCTGATTCGCAATATACGCCTCCAGCGCGTCGACATCCGCTTGAGTCAAATTCACAACAGCAGCCTCAATCATAACCGCAACATCCGCAAGGCCAGGAAACGAGTCGATGGGCGTATACGTCGCCGAGAATACCCCCTGTTTAACCCCTTCCAACGCCTCCAATATCACCGTCGCATTATCCCATCCCTGCGCAATAGCCGTACCGGCATCAAGTCTCTCCAGAATAGCTTCGAATCTAGCAGAAATATCTTCAGCAGTCGAGCCTGTATAGAACGAGCACAACTCTGGGCCCGCGAGATTGCAATACGTGAAAAAAGTCTCGAAAATCCGATCCGTATAGGTCAACGATGTGAGCCATTTCCCCGCTACGAAATCATCAGGGTCCACGACGCCGTCGAGGACTACATGACCGATCCTGTCCGGGAAGAGAGAAGCGAAGGTCTGCCCGATCATCGTCCCGTAGCTGAATCCCCAGTAGTTCAAGAGCTCAGGGGGTTGCACGGTGCCGCGACACCCATCTGGAGAGGCAGCATACGCATCGAGGATACTCACCATATCGTACGCTACGACTTTGGTACTCATATGCGGCCCCGCGTCGTCTGGGCCGGAGATCGTGGCTAGACATTCTTGCCCGAGGACTGCTGCTTCACTTTGGAACTCCGTGAAGAAGACTTCTGGGAATTCGGGGCCGGTGACGGTTAGATTTGAGGAGGTGCTGCTGGTGTTGGTGGCTCTAGCGAGGACGTTGTTGAGACTCTGTTGTCGGCGTGATTTTTTGGAGGCTGGGACGGTGGAAGAGCAGTTTGCGAGCGGGATGGAGTAGCCCATTCCGCGGGGATCCCAGCCTACGACGTCGTAGCCTGGAGGCATGAGTTGGGCCATTTCCTGGTAGTTTTCAATGACGAAGTCTACGCCAGAGTCTCCTGGGCCACCGCTGTGGAGGTGTTAGGCATATTGAACTGTTAGACTGCTGGTGTGGAGCTTGCTTACGGATTTGTCATTAGCATTCCCTGATATGTCGCATTTTCCCTCGCTGGGAACTTTATCAATGGGACATATGCTCTTGTGCCATTTAGCTTTGAGTAATCGAGTGGAACCTAACATAAACCCCTCATTAGCCTTCCTTCTTTGAAAATAATTCCAGACCAAATTTCTTCTCCACG
The DNA here is from genome assembly GCA_003988905.1 of Hymenotorrendiella dingleyae. Taxonomy (NCBI): domain Eukaryota; kingdom Fungi; phylum Ascomycota; class Leotiomycetes; order Helotiales; family Helotiaceae; genus Hymenotorrendiella; species Hymenotorrendiella dingleyae. Next base: position 4,529 of record QYAP01000585.1, read on the forward strand.
CACTGTTCTCTTGCAGAATCTCATCTCAAGCAAACCTATTTGGAAAGCAAAACTCACATCAAGCATAGCACAGAAAAATATATTCTCGCACGGGTACCAGAGGAGACTCGTCGACGGCGTAATCTGTAAGCTCCGGTTAGTCAAATTCCCCTTTTTGTAGCCAGTCATTTCTTGAAAGCATACCTGATCAAAAGCCAACTGCGTGGTCTCATTCCTCGCAACAAGAGAAGCAGCATTAACTCCTGCAACAAGAGCAAGAGCTAGCGCAAGTAAGCCCCTTTCTCTTGGGAAACACGCCATCATTATGGTAGAACTAGCAAAGCGAAAAAGCAATGACAGAGAACCGGTAACGTAAAAAACACAGACTGCAACGCAAAGATGCGATAACCCAAGCTCTGAAATGAAGAAACATTCATCTCATATATATGCACTCTGCATCCTTACTCAGCCCATATAAAAGAGCCTCACGATCCGCCTATCCAGCAAGACCCCGATCAAGCGTCATCACAGCCGGTATGTAGCTACGCCCCAGTACAACTCATCAATCAAAAATAATGAAGCGAGAACAGGGGTTTCTTCCTAGTGTAGCCAATGACAGCCCCTACTAATACGACGGAAAACTCAATCTCAATATATTATTTCTGCTTGATACGTTGTACCTGCTGCCTACCTCTGCAGCGTGCCGCGTAACAAAAGACGCAGTTGCAATCTCAGCCTCAATGAGATGAAAATCCATTCCTATATCCGATCCGAAGTCAGCATCTCGGCAATCATCCCGACCCGAACGTACAGTATTGATAGGATTCCCATGAGGTAATTAATTAACTGTAAGCCGCATTCCAATCCAACCCCGCAAGATCTCCCGCTTCGCCCCCACAACACGATGTAGCGAATTACAAAGATGTTGAGAGTGAGATGGTTACATAAGCAACTCGAAAAATACCTCGTGGCTCAATCCTCGGTAACGGTATATGCATCCCCCGCCGCGCAATCTAATCTCACCAGATGCAGGTACAATGGCTTCTTCCCATCCCACGTTTGTGTAGCCTCGCCAACAAGAAACCACCTTGCCAATATTGTATCCACTCTATATTTCCTTCTCCTCAAACATCCTCAAACAACAAACCATCAATGACTTACACTCAGCTAACACAACCACTCTATTCCCTCATCATATCCCACTCCCCTCTTCCTTCTCATAAACCCCTCGAAACAAACGTACATTAATAACAGACCATCCGCTAACAACCATTAAACTCCCGAAAAGGTACTTCAACACCTGTTATCTCACCTCCTCTCTGTTTTGCTACGTCCAAACTCACACCTTTCTTCTTCACTGTTAGACTGGTTGGTCTTAACATAGCTCGTTGTTTACCTGATTCTCAGAAAGGCAGGAGGACGAATAAATGAGTTGTGACTGAGCTTCAGAGAACAAAAAATAAACTCCCGAAATGTACATGAGGTTCTATCATCCCATCCTATTGTCTCCATCTAATTTTCTAGTAAAGAGAAGAAGAGCTTCGGGAATTGAACTATCAACGAATTGCAATTGGACAATAGAATCAAGCTACTGAAAGATATAGGCGCTCTTGTTATCACATGTTGTTTTATCTGGTTCTCCCCTTCATCCCACCGAAAAACCCAAAACACCACACTTCATTACGAAACTTATACATCGGCCTTGCACATTTATATTCTCCGCAAGACGTGCTGCAAATTACACTTTGATAACACACTGCATTCCTCTCGACATCCCGTCCAACAGCATCTCCCTCTCCTCATCTCCACCCCCAAAAAAATCCCGCTAACTGTGATGAACGATTCCATTAAATTTGATTAAAGAAGAAAGATAATCTACGTGCCAGTACCTAAGTATTCCTTGATGTGGGAGAAACAAATCGATAAACCATCCATTTAGTATATTCCCAACCAAAATCCTCAGTCAGTTCTGCGAGAAACTAACTCCCAATTCCAAGTCCAATCCAATCCATTCCAACCCAAAAACCAAATCAACATTCAACTCTTCCCCCTCCTAGGCAAAACCTTCAACCCCCAATAAACCCCAAAAACAGCCCCAACATTAAACACCACATACACAACCAGATACCCGACATTCCACCACGCATGTGCCGTCTCGAAACCGAGTTGTCCTAGTAGCAAATTCGTTTGCGAAACGGGGCAGTAGAGACAATCGGTTGTGGCTGTGGGGTTTGCGAGGGTGCCACCGGCGAGTTGGAGGTAGGGGGATAGGTAGGTGTTGCATGTGAGGTTGGATGAGGATGAGGAAGAGGAGGAGGAGGAGGGAGAGGAGGGAGGGTTGATGTGGAGGAGTTGGATGGAGGAACATGTGATTTGGGTGTTGGCAAGACCGGCGAGGACCATGCCGTCGACGAAGTAGGTTAGCGGGGAGGCGCGGTAGACGAAGATCCAGAAGTTGGGGAGGTTGGTTGGGGAGACGAGGACGCTGGGAGGTAAAAAAAATTGAAGAGGTTAGTTATGATATGAACCAGGGTGTGTTTGTGTCTTGGTAGAAAGTGGTGAAATTTAAAAGGGGGGGGGTTGATAAAGAAGATTAGAGGGATACTCACCCACAAAACACAAGCGAAAGCCAAAAACACAAAGTAGCAATCTGCACCGCCGTCTCCGCATGCTCAATCGCGACACCCACCAACTGCGAGAAAGTTGTGATCCACAAACAAAACATCCATATAAGCATAAACACCAGACCTCCTCTCTCCGTCATTCCAAAGGTCGGATCGCCATTCCACCAGAGACCGGTGGGATAGTACCAAGCCACAAAAGTCACAACCGCCGCAACAGTCTGCCACCACAGCTCCACAACGATGTTAGCAGTGAGGAACACGGTCCAGGAAAAGGCTTTGGATTTCCGCTCGCGGGCCTCGTAGAGAGCGCGGCCGTCGGCGAGGCGCGGGATGATTTGTTGGTCGAGCGTGCTGAAGAGCTGCGTGATGAGGAAGATGGAGAAGAGGAAGTTGATGAAGCCTTGCATGTCGAGGGTGGTGTCGTAGAAGGAGATGCCGTTGAAGAAGCACTGTGAAAATCTGATCTTAGGAAAAGTTATTCTGAATAGGGTTCTCGGAAGGACTTACCACGCCGGCACAGAGACCTAGCTTGGAGTATAAATACGTTGGGTCTCTCCAGTATTCCTGGAAGGTTCGTCTTGTCACCGCTTGTAGTTGCTGAGTGTATGACGCCGCGTATTCGCTTCTGCGTAGTTCTTCAGACGGTCTACTCGTATCTAAAGCCACGGGTTTTGCAGTAACGCAATGTTGGAGATAGTGCTGTACTTCCTGATTCCTCGCACTTTCATCCCATTTCTTGGCCCAAGTCAAATGCTCCGATTCTCGAGGGTGTTTTTGTATCGGAGATTTCTCTGAGGCTACTGTTGTTATGGCAGGGGTGTGGTCGCTGCTACTAACGATGTTCAAGACCCATTCGGCAGGATTATCTTCTGGTCGGCATTTAGGAGCACCTCTACTCTCAAAGTAATTGATCAGCGTAGAACCATCTTTTCCAATGTCTCCAAAATAGACAGTCTCGCCGTGGTTGCTGAGCAGAAGCAAACGATCAAACATCCGAAATAGTTGGGACGATGGCTGATGAATCGTACATAGGATTGCTTGTCCGTGATCAACTAGTTTGCGGAGAAGCATACATATGGACCAGGCTGTCTGGCTGTCGAGTCCAGATGTTGGTTCGTCTTAGGTATGTGGTCAGCTTATGAATTGTACACCTATACACACTGGAAACATGCCTAAGAACAGTAATAGCTCCGGTTTCGCCACCAACTCTACACCTATGCTTAGTCTTTTTCGTTGTTCGATATTCAATCCTGTGAGATGATAAGCACAGATCGATTCAGTGGACAAGAATTCATCAACTCACCATTTCCAGGAGATCCTATTATAGCTTCTGAATAAGATTCCATGTCCAAGACTTTGATAACATTATCGACATACTTCAGCTTCTCTTCTCTTGGTGTGGACTCGGACTGTCTGAGTAACGCACTGAACTCCAAAGCCTCGCGAACGGTCGCATTGGGGACGTGGATATCGTCCTGTTGAACGTAGCCTATTTTACGTTGAAAGCTGGCATCTCGTGGAGTTCCGTCGATAAAAACACTGCCGCTAGCTACTCCGAACGTTGCACGTAGGGCCAGAACGTCGAGTAATGTTGTTTTGCCGGCTCCTGTGACGCCCTACCAAAGACCTGTTAGTTCAAGCTCTCAAGTCTTCACCACTTCCATCTAGTAAGGGTTGTTACCATTAGAGCTGTCAAAGTCCCAGGTTTGACCCATCCGTTGATGTTGCTCAAGACTTTCTTCGCCCCGTTCTTGGTCTTAATCTCGTAGCTCAGATCGTTCCAGTGAAACACCGATAACTGCTGTACAAGAGTCTGTACCATCTCAGGGCGTTTACCATACCCTTCCGAATCTTTCTGATTCATGATTTCTTGGGCAAATATCGGCGACACCTCGACATTCTCTGAATCTGGTACTCGTCGTGACGACTGTTTCTCACTGTGGCCGCGCTGAAAAAGTAGCACCTCACCCTTTGATCTTTGTGCTGGGATGTACTCCGCCGCCAGCAGATGAACTGTACAAAATATTACCATCATAGCAACAATGATACCGAAATTTCTCCAAAGATGGCTCAGCTCGTATCCATACTTGAGGAATAGCCAAGACAACCCCTGCACATTAGAGTCTCCAGGCTCGGCTCCCACGACTGAGCAAATCTTGCCATTCATACCTGTCTGATTTGCGTAGCTAGGTCCGGAAGGAACCGTGGTAGAACAAGGGAATTCGCGGTTGTTAAACTATCTCACTCTGTCAGTGTCCGATCCTGTAAGAAATACCATGGCCATACCCACCTCGATGATCATCAAGCTCTCATAAGCGTACGCCATAGGATTCAATCGTCTAAACCATGAAAGCCAAGGCTTCATATATGGCACTGGTATCACGAAGCCAGTATACACAATACAAAGCAAGACCACAATAGACGCGGGAGCCATGGTCTGTTCTATCGTTTTTGATAGAGAGCCTAGCGTTCGGAAAACCATGGACATGGTTAGGACGATGAAGAACATAAATAACACGTGCGTGAAGAAAGCTGAAGCAGTGCGGCGAAGGTTGGTCATAAAGTACAATGTGACATGAAAAAGGACGGTAGTGAAGAACTTGGCCGGTAGATCACATACGATGGCAGCCACACCCTCTACAAATGGATGATAGAGTGCATATCGGTCGTGTTTTTCGACGATAGGCCGGTGCGCCCACATGGTAAGAACCTAAAGAGAATTTGAATATGAGCCTGTAACTTGCCTGTGGACTTGGAGAATGTTGAGGGGGAAAATGCCAGCGTACCTCAAAAGCCGGTGAAAATGCACAGATCATCAACGAAAAGAAGATGAGAACCGCCCTTTGATCCATACTATCAGTTGTATCTGGAAGATCATAAAACACGCTGCCCACTACGATGGCAAGGATGGCATTTGCGAAGACAGTTGAGACTGCAGGAACATAGTTGTTGCGTAGACGAAGAAACCCTCTCTGAAGACAGACGTGGATCTGCTGGCGAATTGTGGTAAAATAAGTTGAAGATCGAAGACTGCCTGTCGTTAGCACGATCTGCGTATCTCTGGTGATAAAACTTCCACTTACTCTAGCATCTCTCTTATTGAGTTGGACTTTGAACCGTGTAGGGAATTCGCCAAGTCAAAAGCATCAATTTCTGCCATGAGTCGTTTTGCCCCCGGACTTTGTGTCCACGCAGCGGCGAACTCATCTGGTGACCTCGGAACTTGGTCTTCAAAGCTCTCCCGAACGATGCGCTCTGCTGGGTTAGTGATAGAAGTGAGAAAGTCAGCAGTTGTCGCTCTATCTGGCTTTACAAACCCAAGCTTATGGAAGTATTCGATAGCTGAGTCGACTGGACCAAAGTAGATCTCACGTCCCTCGTACAGTACCATGACTTTGTCAAAACTCTAACTCAAGCGTTAGCATCTGCGGAACAAGTCTTCAAAGCCATGATTCACGACTCCAGAAGTACTCACATTATACATGGCCTGTGACGCCTGGTAGATACTCATCATGGCAGTGGATTGCAAAGCACTCGTCGATTTCCTTAACAACTCAATAAATCGCTGCGCAGTTGAACTGTCTAGGCCCCGCGTGCTATTATCCCAACATTGAAATTGAGCACGACTGATGAGCGCTTCGGCAATACTAGTCCTCCTCGTCTCGCCACCACTGACACCCCGGATCAAGGCGTTGCCCATCTTGGTGTCGAAAGCATCCAGCAACCCAAACAAAGCTGCAACATCTCGACTCATAATTTGCGATGCAGCATCAATCTTCGCGCCAGTTTCGCGCGTCGATGCAGCGAATGCAAGTGTCTGGCCAAGGCTGAGCTCAGGAAAGTGTTTGTCCAGCTCGGCAAGGTATATACTCTCGCCCTTGAAGTCACGATGCATTTGATCGTAGGAGATTCCTGAGTAGTTGACTTTGGACTGTTCGCCCACGTGAATGCCGTGGGTGTCCCCAGAAAGAACCTTCAGAAAGGACGAGCAACCGCTGCCTGGTCGACCGAGCACCAGGAGCATCTCCCCAGGCTTAACCAAGCCATTGAAATTGCGAAGAATCTGCACTTTTTTAGGCCGTTGCCATGAGATGAGTCTGACGATAAAACGTGGAAAGGCGAGTGCGTATGAGATTGCCGTGCTTTGGAAATTTATTGCAGACGTGAATCCATAGCATTCCAAATTCTGGAAAGAAGCTCCTAGTTGCAACCGTTTTGTGTTATTCTGCCTCAGCAGCCAGTCTCGAAAGACGACATCTCTATTATCGGCGTCCATTCAATTCACGGTCCACGGTTCATGGAACGCTTGACACCTCGATTTTTGTTGTATTGATAAATGGCTTCGTAAGTCGGTAAGCTTCGGCACGAAGACAAGACGAAGGACTGGTTGTGCGTGCAGGGTGCAGGGCACCACCTGCAGATTGATCCAGGCACCTATAAGTGCCTTATAATTATGTACTTTGCGTGGTGTAACCATTCATTACTCACTAAGTAAATCAGGCTAAAATATCGAAATTAGCGACAGGGGAGCGCTGCGAGGGTCTGCAGCAGATGTAACGAGTGAAAATACATTCATTCACTCCCGCTTTCATAAGGCAACATTACGCTAAATGCGTGAGTCTGATATTACACTGCCATCAGAATCCACTAGTGCGCTTGCTGATGGTCAGCCACAACACGCTTCCCGTCTTAAATTACTCGTTTCTCAATTATTTCAAAATAATGATTACGAAGATGGGAGAGCTTCGTAAAGCTTTGCTCCTCATGCTTTACTCCAAGAATCTCAATTGGTATGGCAGGGATAAATACTTTAAATGTACAAGCCCAGAGTGTTTTGTAATCACTGGTCCAAGATCCGCAATCCAAGAACCTTTCTGGTATGCGGGGCTACCTTGCACTGGTATGAGAATTAAGTTTCTGTGGCTTTCACTCCGCCTCCTCCATGATGGAGAGTGAATAGCGAGCGGGAAGCACTCTGAAGAATTAATAAGTGTCAATCCTAATCATCATCCTCGGCGACCATATTCACATCTTTGCCAGATGCCGAGAAGATCACACGCCACTCTCGGTTGTCTCTCGGAACCATTTCTACGGGGTATTCATCTTTGATCGTTGGCATGGACGATGTCATGGGTATTACCTTCTGCGGCTCCGGCCATATACCGCCCTCAGTCAATGGCTTCAGATCAAAGCGAAGCAGTATCAAAGCTGCAAAAGACATAATCTCGGTGCTGACAAAGTGACGTCCAGGACAGAGTACTGTACCACCTCCAAAAGAGCGGAAGGCAGCGGGGTTCACTCGTTTTATACCAGGCGTCCGAAGGAAGCGGCGATGATTAAAGCTGTCCGCAGTTAGGCCCCATACTGACGTGTCGGTATGCTGTACTGGGGTTACGGTCATAACGGTGGCGCCTTTTTTCAGAAGGTACTTCTTGTCGAGTATGGTGTCTTCCACCACTACTCTGGCAGCGATGCCGATGTGTACATAGCGTAGGATCTCCTGCCACGTTGAGAGGAGAATAGGGCATTCAGACTTGACCTGAGCCAAGTCCACGGTAGAAATACCATCTTTGTCCACCTGGACAAGCTCCTCTATCTCTTCCCGGCACTCATTGAGAACAATGGGGTCTGAGAAGATGTGGTATACCATCCAGAATGCGGCCGCGGCGCTGTTTGTCAGAGATGCGACCATTTGACCGACCTCGGTGGCTGCCACGTCTCTACCTCGCAAACCATGGCCTGTGTTATGATCATAGCGACACTGGACAAGACGTGAACCCTGATGGTGGCTGTTTTCAGCGAAATATTTCTCGAAGGCGGGAATAAGGAGGTGTTCGCGCGCGTAAAGACCTTTACGCGCGAGCATGCTTGGCCATGCCTTGATCATGTGGATCATGATAGTCGGCTCAAAGTCGCTGTTTAAGATGGTATTAGTGTGTGGTATCTAGGATGGGCAGTCGCCTGAACATACTACCATGCTTTCTCCATAGCAAGACCACGAAGCGGGTTTTTGGGTCCATAGATGGCCTCGGTCGTGGCTTGAAATAACTCTCGGCGGACCCAAGAAAATAGCTCAACTTTCGTAGTGCCATTGGCACTGAGCTTTGTCAGAGAGGTTGATATTTGTCGAATTGCTGCAAAATTGATGGCATCGAGTCCGGGGCCAGGTGATAAGGCTGGCTGGGTGGATGGCACAAAAGTGTGCAGGTAGGAGCCAGGCTCTCTCATGTCGTCGGCACCGATAATGGCATTTCCCGCGGGACCAACGCCCATAACCGTCGCTGCTGCCTGGGCCTCGATGGGGCAAAAGGAGATCGTTTTGATCTGACGTTGTAGCGCCGGGACGAGGGAGAGAGAGTTGATAATGTAAATGCGCGAACCAGGCATGCGGAGGGTGTAGATAGGGAGGCCATACTTGTCTCTAAGGGTAAGAAGCATACGTAAGTTTATGAAATCCGGTATGTAGGCATATTGTTACTGCTATTAGACAAGGCTGACCTTAGATTCTTGGTGAACTTCTGCATGCCAAAAAGGAATCCAAAAACCGGACTAATAAAGGGTATAGAAGTCGCAATTGCCGGCGGCTCTTTCGAGTCTTGTGTAAAGCGGAGGAGGGCGGCGAGAAAGACATATGTGACACCAATCGAACCAAGGACGAGTACAAACGGAGAAGTCATGGCGTAAGACGGACCGTGAAGGTGGTGGTGTTGTCTCGTTGGTGCTAGACGGACAGCGGTGGCAGTGGCGGTGGTAGTTGTGGAGGTAGTGGTGTTGCCTCAATCGTTACTGGTGGTGGTAGTGGTAGTAGAAAGGAGGATGTAAGTCGGCTGGCGTAAGTTGTTGTAAGTGCGGTCGGTACATTTTCGTTAGGGGAGCAACTACTGCCGAGAGCATTCTGCCCGTTAGAGGCTAGCTTAGCTCTGCTAGGCTTACTGCTGCAGCAGCCCGACCCACCCACACTTAAATACCTAGGTAGGCTAATATCAGCCTCGAGCATCGATATCCCCACGCCTCCACCATCACGTTGATATGCAGGTAAAGATCTTGCATCAGCGGCACCACTCGGTGACAAGATAGGGGGCTGAAAACGCACGCATTTTCAATAATGCGACGCACCATCGTATTTCGATAATACAACGCTGCAGCACCTGCACAGCACACGATGCTGTGCAGATATCGGTCAGCTACTTCGGCACTCTCGACGCCTGTTTTTGCTTTACCCTGTTCGGTCCAATCACTGCTTAACCCCTGAATTCCTCCAAAGGCTCCGTAAGTTTCAGCGCGAATTACCAGACAATCGAACTAGCCGGTGGTGTGGTGATGCTGACAATATGATGCTAGACAGGCGTGATCTGTATGACAGCTCTCTTGAAAATTCGACAGGAAATAAATCGGATATGCCGGACGATGGCTTAGTAAAAAGATTGTAGATGGTTGGATCTCAAGTCAGAATGCTCTGGAGCTCTGAACGCGTTACAGGCAGATTGAAATGATTGAAATTGTTCTCGGAAGAAGCACTGTACGGGGAAGATTCTGCAATAGCCATCAATGCTTTTATATCGACCAGATCAACCACTTCCAACCTCTAGTAATTCTGCTGACTTTATTCTGGATCTATTAGACAGAAATTAGTAATACAAACAAGCCAAACTATGCCTGTAGAGAATCTACTCTCTCACGCACTTCTCTTCTTAATTCGGAAGGGAAGTTTATGTTTAAATCCCCCCACACCAAGCCCAAACCTCCATGTGCTCATCTCAACTTTATCAGCAAGGACCTCAATATCGTACTCCCTTGCCAGCATAGCACAAGTGAACAGTATCACACTCTTAGCTAGGAAGCGACCAGGACATATGCCGTGACCCCCTGAGAAAATATGTTAGTCCAGTCTTTCAAAATATGCAAAGAGTACTCACCTCCGTAAGGAAACCAAGAGCCCTCAGTCCCGTCCATGGAGAAGAATGGTTTATTACTCTTTCGTGCCTTCTCGTCATCCATCCGCCTCGGCTTCACCCAGTCCGGAGACTCACTCACGAGCGAAGACACAGGCCCAGTCCGATCGTCTGCTGGGTCGACGATGAAGCGATCGGCCCAAAACGAGGTAACCGGGAACTCACCGTCGCATTCGTTCCAGAACGTGTCGTCCATGTGGGAGACACCGGCATTCATGAGCCCTATGCGACCTCTGGGAAGCGTCCATCGGCCTAAATGCACATCCTCGTGGGGTGAGCTTACCATGAAGTACGTCTTGACATATAGCCGTAGCGTCTCCGCGTACACCGAGGAGAGGAGGGGTTCATGGATGAGCTTGTTGGGATCAATATCCCGGAGGTGTTGGTCGCCAAATGAGGTTTCGACGTCGTGGCGGACACGTTCAAGCAGGACGGGATCCTTGAAGATGTGGAATGCAGAGAGCATGGCACAAGGGATGGTGTTGCCAACGGCGCTATGATAGATTAGCAGATTAGCGAATCTGTTGACGCACTGACGCTCCGCTGGCCCTCCGGGGGCCACTGCCGTGGAGGCCACTTTCGCTGCGCTCTCATTGTTAAACACCTTACAGTACTGCAACAAATCCGCAGTCATGATTGTGCACACTGCGCATTGCACAGCGCTACAACATATCATCACTTTCGAGCGCAGCGAGCCACGGGGGTTTGGGGGCTGGCCCTTATGAAAAAGCCCAAGCCCAAGCACAAGCACACGCTTGACGAAGGAAAACAAGATTGGCGGGGTGGAGGGAGGTGTAAGGGTCACGTGCCTACTTACCCCCATGCGAGTCCCAGATCCATCCTTGCAAGCGCATCGTCGTCGTGATGCTTGACCTGTAGCACTTTTTCCTGTCGGTACCGCATCAGAGCCGAACCCCAATAAGGATCGCCGTCGCCATCGGCACTGATGTGGGACTCGTCAAAGTTCTCGCGGGCGTAGGCATACCAACGTTTCAGCTGACCAACACAATTTTGACGAGGCTTGTGTGCCGATGGCTTGATGAAGGACGGCACAGCCCGCGCAAGCCATGGCACGCTGACATCGAAGCCCCAGAGATTCGACATGAAATCCGGATTGAGCTGAAGCATCGCCGGCCCATACAAGCACTCGACGAGAGCCGATCCGACGACCTCCTGGAAAAACTCGGAGAGATCGCTCAACTCAGTCCAGTCCTGTGAGAGGTTTTTCTCGTCCATCCGGCGCGTCATTGCATTCATATATCGTCGAGAGGTCGGCAAAAGACCAGGCCCGCCGAGCGCGCGAAGGAAGCCATGGTGCGTGATATGGTCGATGCGGTCTTCGGGCAGGACCTTACTGCCGCCGTATGGCTTTGGCAAGGGGCCCGAGTCGTCGGCACGGTAGACGGATATAACCCTCTCTGGTAAGCCAAAGAAGTACTTGAAAACGTAAACGAACATGGAGATGGGGCTGGAGAGGGTGGGCTGCTTCCAGATGTTGGCAATGGTCTTGCGATCTTGAAAGGCATAAATTTCAAAGCCAAGGAAGGAGATTCGCGAGGCGCTCAAGTTACTGTCGTAGCGGCTGCAGATCGGCAAGATCAGCAAGTCGGCGAGAATTTATACATATAGATAGATGGATGTACGAGGCTAAGTGAAGTTTCACTTACGTAGCTCGACGGACAAAGTTTGCGTTGTCCCATGAAAAGGAGAGAGCATTCCCCAAGTAGGGGATGAGGGACGGGTACTGCGGTGGCAGCGCACCTCCATCTGGATCAACTTTTCTGAATCGATGGACCCAGTGCCATTTGATGGTAGTGAGGATGTAGTTGAAGAGTGTCAAGAGTAGGAGAAATGCAGCCAAGACCGGCCAGGCTCTAGTGTCCTGATCTAGCGAGAGAAACATGGTGGTGTAAGTCGGAGATTTGGGACTGTTGATTTCAAACGCGATCCGTTGCTCATCGTCAACCAGGACGTCACTTGCCCCCTTTATACCTACACTACATTGAGCCAGCTGAGGCACTCCAAGACAGCCTTACTTGTGCTTATGGATTAGTACTCGTGCTTAGCTTGGGCCAAAAGAGTATCAGGCTGCAACCTGCTCGAGATCCATAGACGTTCGCACGAAGTGTTGGTAAAAAGGCCGGCCTCGTCATCACGTTGTCTGCCCACAATACATTCGCCCAGCTAGGCTTTCACCATGCCCATGTGAAAGGCTGATAGCTGTGTGGGTGAGAGAGACTAAGCATGACTATCCCTTTCCCATGGGCGATACTCCGCCCTTGCCGCCGTGAATCCTTCGCAAAATCCTGTCTTGTGGAATTGTATTTGGCTCTTTTCCCCGATCAGTTGATTTTAAGCGAATGGTCTAACGTAAGTCCTCTGCAAAATACCCCAGGAGCTCCATAGCCTACTACTCGCCAATCCTAGTAATTTGCTAGCCGCCCTTCAATATCGAGGACAGTGTAGCATCGGTCTATCTTAGACCTACTAACGCTTCAATAAAGCTATCAAAATGTACCTCTCGTATAACCAGTTTCAACCGATTGAGTGGTATTTCAAACCCGATGTAGTTAGCAGCCTCATCGTGAGCGTGCACCTCATTCAAGTACCTAGGTACTGCAATACTACAACACCACACCACCACATCTTCCACGTTGGATTATACGCGCCCTTTCTTATCGCATATCATCTTACCAGAATCACCGTATAATCGTTCAATCAGATCAAGGTTAGCGTCGGCAACCTCTAGGTGTGATTCGATGGTAGCTTATCACTTACGGTCTAGTCTGGTTATGTGCAGCTTGCTGGGATGCAGACCTCTCTGCATTTCCTCCACGTTGTAGCGAATCGTTGGGTGTGGCTGTTGGATCCTACTTCTTGGGTTGTGTGTGCTACCTACTAATCATTGGTGTTGGTATCCGCGATGGGTGTTCTGACTTGCAGGACAGTTTTGGCCCCCGACTGGGCGGCGCTCGTCATTTCTGCTAACGCCTTTTCACACCGGTCAGAAGTGTACTGCAGACCATTCCCTCTACGCGATTGGTCAGGCTTACCTTTTAACATCTTATGTTTTCGCAAGTTTCCCCTCCCTCTCTCCTCGCTTGAGAGTTGGTAAGTCTTACATTTGTCCTCACGGGTCGTTTCATCTTTTCAGATAGCCCTCGTACAAGTTTCCGCTTGAATGGTTTGAGCGCTTCCATTGATACTCAAGAAATATCGCCAATATTCAACCATCACATCGACAATGAGTACCTTCAATCTATGCGATTTCCCGGCGGGGATACCACCCGCCGGCACCGTTAGCAACTTGGTAAACCCGGTGACGCTGGTTCCTGTCCTTATCACGATGTGTGTTCTCATGAGCACCTTTTCGATCATCTTCGTGACATGTAGAATATTTGCCAATTGGCAAAAGATGTGGTGGGGAGACTGTAAGAAAGCACCAATTTCATATCCTGTCTCTTTCAACGACGGATGATCAATTGAAGATTGACAGAACTAATTCGCCCGCCTACAGACTTTTCCATTTCTGCTCTAGTTCTGTCCCTCACCCACATGGGACTCATGCTCGCTCAAACCAAATTCGCGCGTCACCAATGGGATACCCCGGCGTGCTGGTATAATGGCACATACACCAAGGTCAGTTTCCACTTCGGCATTCCCAAAGAACCAATATCCTATTCAGCACCTAACAATCACCAACACAGCTTCTCTTCGCGCAAGAAATCATTCTCTCATTCGTCCTCTTCTTTTCCAAGAGCGCCATTTTCCTCCTCTACCTCCAGATATTCGACGTCAAGCAACCCATGCGCATCGCTATCTGGTGTGGCATCACTTTCGCCGGGCTACTTTACATCACCAACATTCCCACATCGGCAATCCTTTCAGCCCCTCATGTGGGCGAGACGTGGGCTAGTGTATTGTTCAGCGGACGGCCTCAGAAAGATCTGATCTGGGGAGTCGTGCAGTCGGCCTGTGGCATCATGCTGGACTTTTTCATTTTCTTCCTGCCCCTTCCGATCATCTTGAGACTCCGCCTAAGCACAAAGAGGAAGTTTCAACTTCTGGCTGTCTTTACTACTGCCTTAGTGTAAGTCCTCCCGCCCTTCTCTGTGATTGATGGTGGATATTCGTACTGAGATAAAGCAAATAGGGGAGTCATCGCCGGCGTGTTATCCCTAGTCTACAGAGTCGAAGCCATCGGCACCAACGACGGGACATGGAAGTACACCTCTCTCGTTCTCTGCACGGTCGTCGAGAATAACGTCGCCATCATTGTCAGCTGCACGCCCGGCTTCGTGAATTTCATCAAAGCCTACATCTCGCACCTACCCCTCATCCAATCCCTCCGCTCTACTTTCGGCGGGAACAGCAATAGCGCATCCGGCTATTCAGATAAGAAACAGAACCCAAACCGCCCTCGCACCAAAACGCAAGGCGGAAAGAGGGAGAATCATGAGATGGTTGATAGCGGTACGTTCATCAAGAGCGCCGCGTCGGATGTGGAAAGGGGGGAAGGTGGTGCGGATGAGGAGCATCATGGGCTGGGCGTTGTGAGGACGGTTGAGATATCGCAGGTTTCTCATTCTTCGGATTCTACGCATGTGGCTGAGGAGGTTCAAGATTCTGGAAATCAGGATCCTCCGACGGGCGTGTTTCATTACGGTCCAGGTGGTGCTGCTGAGCGACCCCTCTTTCGGAATTCTACGGAGGAGTTGGTCTCGTAGCAGCCATAAAAAGAAAGCTTTGAGCTTTATGTGTAGTGTGTTATTACGGTTAGGATCTTGTGTAACAAAACCCGATAGTTTAGTTTTAATATCCAAAAGTCTGTCTTCTTAATCGAATGCTTCGTAACCGAGGGTAGCTCACAATTAAGTTACCCAGTTTTCTCTGTTGAGGTATGTAGGGAAAAAGGAGGGGAGGAAAAACAACGTACTGTAAAAGCAGACACGCTAGCAAGGAATCTAGGCTAGCTAGCAACCCGTTTTCTTGTGTTTTTTTTAAGAGGATTTATAAGCTAGAATCCTTCTTTGTGCTACATAGCAAGGGAAAAATCTTGCAAATCTTGCAAAGAGCTAAGCCACGGAAATAAGATATTACAGTAGGAAGGAGTTTAGGCCTAAAAGCTGCGAGCAGTTTAAGTATTTGTTTGATTGGAAAGCTATGAGATGTACTAGCACTGTAAGTTACATATGGATATCATACTAGAGAAGTGATTACGAGCTAGCTATTTCCTGTCTAGATATAGACCCGAAAAAGTATCCTGTCTAGTTTACCAGCCGTGTATATTTGGTATATTGCCTAATTGTTAAAATTACACACTTGTTAGTAGTCGGAAGCAACGGCAGTATTGCGATGAGGCGCGATCGCACACGCGTTGTGCAGTAACGCACCATGTAATCAAGGCGTCGTCGGTGTGGTGGACGAATTTTTTCAGTGGTGGAATCACGATCAATTGTTCGCTTCGCACACCTTACCCACACACACAACGAACTCTCACACACGCACGTTTTTACTGTAGAAGCAACCGCCGAGCTCCAGAACCGGGAATCATTTCTGTGCTGCAGAGAATCAAGATACATTGGTGTTATGGAACCAAACGACGAATTCGCCTCACACCGATTAGGAGCGACTCGCTCATCAATCATCGGTGCACCTCCTCCCCTCCCAAGTGAAAAAAAGGTGGTCAGCAAACGGCTTCGCGTAGCTGAACCAATGAGACACCGCGATCTTGGATAGATCTTTCAGCTTCTCACCGAGCGTTTTCTGGTAGCGGCTCTGTTTGTACGGCTTGTGTGTGCTATGCGTAGCTGCAAGGCTGTTTGTGTGTAGGCCCATTTGTGTGCTGCAATTATGGAATGATGTCGCAATCGGATGGGATGGTACAGTAAACAGGGGGTGAGGAGGTTCGGCGATACTACAGCACACTAATTACTGTAACGTTGGATATTCTGGGTTACTTGGACGACTAGCATCGTGACTGATCTACATTTTCTTTTTACGCTAGCTAGCTAACATTTCTTCCCTAATCTTTACAATACAGGTATGCTACCCAAACTACTTCGATCCCTGCTACATTTTGATAGATTACGCACTACGCGTGTATGCGATGAAACTCAAACCTCCACCTTGCCTACCGGATAATTGGTTTGGTCGGCCTCGATGAAGTCTGG
This sequence comes from Hymenotorrendiella dingleyae, assembly GCA_003988905.1. Classification (NCBI taxonomy): domain Eukaryota; kingdom Fungi; phylum Ascomycota; class Leotiomycetes; order Helotiales; family Helotiaceae; genus Hymenotorrendiella; species Hymenotorrendiella dingleyae. Next base: position 21,257 of record QYAP01000585.1, read on the forward strand.
GGAGGTGGTGATTGTGCGGAACAAATACGTATGCTGCTAAGTGTGAGGAAGGCGAATTTTATGGATGGGTCGTTTGTAGGGGTGTTCATGTACTTTTTTGTTCAGTTGGCTGGGTTGAGATATACCCGGAGGAGAAGAAGAAGGGGACTTTTCACGGTGTTTGTTGAAGTGAGTTATATACTGAGATTCTAAGGGCGGACACATAGATTTTGGCGAATATTCATGTAAGGGTAAGATTACAGTATAGCCAAAACAATTACCAAGAGAAATTGTGAACGGAATACCGCACCCATGGATTTGATTTCTTCCTCGCCATTTTTTTCAAAATCAGCTCAAAGAATCGGGACTTGCCGGGACTTGCCGTTGGAATTTCCCCCCTATGTTTCAAATAGAGCTGAAACGTTGATTCTTAGGCCATTGGTTAAACCTTCTATGTCTTGGGTATTACGAAATACACATGATCTCAGCACAGAATTTACCAAAGTAAATTTAACGTGCTTAGCTGTACGGTATTATTTCGGTAAATGATATTGTCAAGGCGGACTTTGCGGCTGATGAGTTGCATAAGATCACTGGATAACGCTAATCCCACACCTGTCAGTCACAGCATCTCACAATACATAAACGATCTCTCCAATGATTTAAGTGCTGCTACTTACAAATCTAATGTCAGATCCCCAGAGAAGAAGGGCGAGTAGCCCAAGGTGCCAGACCATCAGCTTATTGGGAAAACAGCGGTAGCTCTCTCCCTGGAGTTCGTTCTATCTCCTCGCACATCCATCCTCTCCATAATCGCACTCAAATTGAGATTCGCACCCACCTACACATTCCTCCATCCATGCACATCAACTTTCGTCACGAATTTTGCCTTTCTTCTACCTACCATACGCACGAATCAATAAAGAGAAAAAAATGCCATTCCCACCCTTCCAACCCCACCGCCCCCACCTCCTCCCCTCCCCAGTTCCTCCTACCCTGAGAGAATTTCAGGCAAGCAAAGAACCGCAGCCTCAATCTCCACCTCCCAGCAGCCAAGGCCTGATAAACACGACCTGGCACATGATCGCCAGCAGCAGCAGCATGTGGCAAGACCACAAACATTCTCTAACCATCACCTATTCCCTCCCTACACCTTCGTCATCCAGCGCCAACACCCACTCACTCAGCGAGGTGACGAGCTGGAAGGCCTCTGGCTCGGAGAAACAGTCTTCTACAACTGGTATTAGCAAGCCCTTGAAAACCGCTGATGATGAGGACTCGGGAGCGGTTTATCAGTGGCGAGGAACCGGGTGGTTGCGCATGTTTAGCACGCAGTGGGAAATTCTCGGGCTAGGAGGAATCGAACTTGCATCTCCCTCCTCTCCTACGTCTCAATCTCAATCTCATGCAGAGAACATGAATGCAGCTTCAGGAGCGCACTCTGATGCAAGTGCCGTGGTGGTGCTAGTGACTCTAGTCCAGAAGACTCTGCTTTCACCTCAGGCAGTCTCGGTGCTAGTACGGGGCGAACGGTTGGCAGGCGGTGCCGCGCAGGAAGAGAGCGTCGTGAGCGGTGTTTTAGAGTTGTTGCGGGGATTGGAAGATGCGGGACTCAACTCTGAGCTAGAAAAGTTGAGAAGTATTCCACGGAGTTGATAGGATGAAGCTGAGAAAGGAGGCTAAAAACCTCCCTCTTTGATAATCAAAATCCATAAAAGAAAACCACGTCTTACTCTCTCCCTCCCCGTCTCATTCTCCCGGTTCCAACCTTCTGACAAAAAGTGTAATACCAGCCTGCTTTTCGAATATACACATAACCTTTCAAGGTATATAATCAAGATCTCTTCCGGAAAACCTACAATGGAAGGACGTTCCCACCAAAATACAATAACCTCGCCCTTTCTCGCCTGACACGGTTTAGTGCAACTATGCCTAGGCAGATATCAAGTGGTAGGAACGACTTCATCGAGGGCTCACAATTGCCGAGTCAATCAACGTCTTGCGAGGGAATTGAAAGGAGAGGTGGGTTATCTTGCAATTGTGAACCGTGGCTCCTGACTTGAAGAGTATCCATCACTCGCAACCTACAATTCTGTGTAGCTACCAGCACTATACATCAGAAAATTGAGCAACAGTAAAAGCAAGATCTAGTCATCAGTTTTCCACCACGGTTTGTGTAACCGGAAAGTATAGCAAAAATAATAGCAAAAGCTCCAAGGGTATACCGGGTTCAAGCTCCAAACTCCTCGCTTACGTGAAAGCAAATCTCATATATCTCTCATTCTTCAACGCCGTATTGCTGCTAGTATTGAGGAAGAAGATGCGCAACGTTCTTGTAACTACCAACCTTCGGAGCCACATCCTTGAGGGCTGCGAGGCTACCTGGTGGGGCATTCGATCGAGTTGGGGCATCCTCCAGCCATTCAGTTCGGCAGTAGACACAAGTAACTCGGCCGCCTTGCTTGCTTCTTTTCCATTGCTCGAAACACTCCTTGTGGAAATTCTGGCCGCATGCCGCCTTGCACCAGACGATGTCTTCGCCAGGTTCCATATCAAAGACGCAAATTGGAAATTCCCCATCGATAGGTTTTCGCTTTCCGTTGTGCATGATGTCACCCCCTCCATGGTTCTCGTGGCTATCGCCGTGGTCGTGTTCAAGATCAATAGCGCGCGAGTGACTGGTGCATTGGCAAAAATCGTTTCTAGTTCGCTGGAAAGGAGGGCTGCTTGATAGCAGAGCTTGGCAGGAGCCTTGAGGATGATGGCGAGTGCGTCTATAGTAGTCAGTCATGATTGATCAGGAATTGGAGAGGGAGTAGTGATCGCACAAACGATATGTTTGCATTTTTGACCACGGTAAATCTACTGCACGTCAGCAAAAGTAAACTGGGCCATTGGCTACCACTGACAGCATCTGGACAAGCACAACTTGGACGTCTGCCAAGTGTAGTTCGATAGAGGTTGCCAGTGCTTCCCGCAATATCAAAGGTCTCGCAGTCGAATCCATCTTTGTCAACACCTTTCTTTCGATCGAGCATGAACAAACGATCAACGCGCGCCCTTTTCAGCTTCTTGTTGTACGCATAATCCGGAGCATCGACGAAGGGCCGCAGCCTATGCTCACCTCCATGACTCTTGGCGTGACTCTTGGTGTTTCCCTTGCCCTTAGTCTTGCTGATCTTGCTGGCATTGCTGCTACCAGCTTTTTGTGCCAATGGTCCTCTAGTCACTAACTCAGGCTCCTCGGCTGCAAGTTCATCGTCGGAGGAGACAAGGTCGATGATACTTGCGGCGGTTTTGGATCTCTTCGGTTTCGGCGCAACAGCAACGGAGGCGGCTTGTGCATTGCCGGCAGATTGAGGAGGTCGATGGCCAGCTTCATTGAGGCGAGCAACCAGCACAGCTTTGGCGCCAGATACCGGAAGACCGCATTGTTTGAGTTCGCCCTTGAGCTCCGTAACCTTGAGGTCGTTCCAATCGCCTGCCACTGCGTTTGCCTTGCGCTTCGGTGGCATGGTGACTTCGGCCGGTTGCCATGCGAGTATTGATGAGGGTGACGAGGGAGGATTCGAGAGGAGTGACGTTTAAAGATATCGCAAAGTTAGCGGGGTTGTGGAACTTTGGAACTTTGGAACCGAACATCACGGCATCAGGTGATTTGAAACCTTAATGCCGGCACCCAGTCTCCCAGGCGGCTCCTTCCTCGCAAACAAGACAGGCGGGAATATGGCGGTGACATATCTGCAAATATCGAGCGCAGCGAGCCTTGGGGGCTTGCTCCCTTGCTCCCATGAAGAAGAAAGGGTCACCGGTAAGTGACGCTCCGCGGGCCCTCCCCGGGCCACTGCCGTGGAGCTTTCTGCTCGCTGCCCTCAATAGAAATTCGCGGCATTTTACTAACGCGAGCTAGGCGATGGGAATTTAAACCTGTTTACTTACGGCAGCGCAGCGAAAGATACGCAATTTCAAAGTTTACTTGTGGTCGCCTGTTTGTTTGTTTGTTTTGTCATTTACGTCTAGGTACCTGAATGATACGAAGCTCCCAGAGGCTATAGAGACGTGCTAAGCTAAGAATAAGATACAAAAAAGAAGCTATTCCCGAAAGCAAATCGAGTGAAAATTGACCAATCGGTCGATCCAATGCATCCCTCCTAATCCGGTGAAGGTGAGACCATATATATG
>QYAP01000586.1:0-25304 GCA_003988905.1 Hymenotorrendiella dingleyae
TAATGGAAGTTGGGTTTTTAATTTAAATTTAAAAAAGTAGGGTAGTTTTCGACGTTCTCGCTTAAGTGTGCCACGAGCTGTGGCCCCAACTCTTACAAGATGCGTCTAGAATTAGGATATCTAACTAGGTAAATTGCCGAGGACGAAAGTGTTCTACAACTTTATTTAAGAAGAGACTTTGATTCGTGAGACCAATTATGTTCCCCGTTGTTTCGACTTTTCGTGGAAGCCCATCTTGATTATGTGTTTCATGCGTCGTTTATCTTTGACTTTCGTACTGATATTAGAAACTGTTGCTGCTAAGAGGCAGCAGCTTTACTCGCGGTACACCTCTTTCGGGATATCGTCTAATCTTCATTCAAAGTCGCCCACACCTTTAGGAGATACAAGGGTTAATTGAACGTAGCTCAGACAAGAACAAAATTATACCTGTAGACTGCTTAAGGGTAAGTTTTTGCCTACCGGTAGATCGTTGCTTTTCTGACTCTAGCGAGGACTTTGGGAAGGCCTTCAAAAATTCCAATTTTCCGTATGCGTCGTAATATATAGTGAATGATTTGGGCTTATCTTCAATTATGAATGATCAGATAAGAAAAGGCACCGTGGAGTTTCTGGGGAGAAGCCCCTGAAAATTTAGCGAGGCGCTCGGACACTGATGAGTCACTATTTTTAGCGACGCTCCCAACCTTCGTGATTGCGCCTTCCCGCACGATCCTTCTTTGCATGCGCATCAAATTCGATCGTGAAGACGCGACGAAAAACCACCATGTTTCTCGAACTCCATGCCAGTCGCTTCGTGCTTTGCTCTCAAGCCGTCATGGGGCTGAAGTTGTGTTTCGTTTCCTGATCGATGTGGCTAGTGCTCGCATCAGAGGTTCGTGTTTCAGAGTGCTTCGTTGGCTCAGAAGCATTTTCTCAGATGGCAGGGCCTTCTCTTTTATTTACTGGTATGGTTGAGAAACTACCTCTGCACACTGTTTGACGATTGCTAGTAGGCATCTGAGAACATCCACACTGTGCGCAGCATTCAAAGCTTGGCTCATAGCCTGTAATATCCTCTCTCTAATACTGATACAACACTATGTTTTTGCCCCTCATGATCAAGGGGCTTAGTTGGGTCTTTGAACCACTTCGTGGCTGGCTGCCAACCAATGCCTTCTTTTCTCTCTATCTTCCTCGTTATACACATGCGATTCGAGAGTTCCTATCGCTCTTGTTGTGGCGAGATTTCTGCGCCTTTCTTTTCCGCGCTGCGGCGTTGAGAACAATGCTATTGTCATAAAGGCTTTCACTTCCCACTTGTGGCAATTGTTGTTGAGCCATGTCCAACTCTCAAAGGCTATTGTCTCAATAGTGACTACAGTGACTTTCTTTGTTATTGTGTACTTCGATTCCATTCTCTCCATCACCGTTAATCAGAACAACAACCGCTTTGTTTTGAATAAGCCTTCTTAACTGTATATATTTCGACTACTGGTCTTCTCGAGGGACTATTTTCTACTCCCACAAACACAAACTTCCACGAACACACAAACCACGAACCACGAACCACAAACACACGAACAACAAGATGTCGGACACCTTCAAAATGATCTACACAACACTCGTCGCCATGCTGGCCTTTGGCTCAACCGCCTTTGGCCACATGCAACTCTCCTTTCCACCTCCACTCCGCGCCCAGAATAATCCTTTTACCCCCGACGGACAGAAGGATTATTCATACACGTCGCCTCTGTCAGGAGAATCACAATTTCCATGCAAAGGTTACGCATCTGATATGAGTACGGCTGGTGGGAAATCAGTCGCCACATTCAACCAGGGTGTGCAGTCTAATTTTACAGTCATCGGTGGAGCTACGCACGGAGGAGGCTCTTGTCAGCTCTCTCTTTCATACGATTCGGGCAAGACCTTCTCCGTCATCCATTCTTACATTGGATCCTGTCCCCTCTCTGCTGGCCAAAACTTTGACTTCACCATCCCAACCGATGCACCTACAGGCTCAGCCATGCTAGCCTGGACATGGTTCAATGTCATCGGCAACCGCGAAATCTACATGAACTGTGCATCCATCACAGTCGGTACTGGCTCTGGTACCGCTCCCAGCATCCCCTTTTCGCAGCGTCCAGGCATCTTTATGGCAAACATAGCAGGAGTCACCTCTTGCGCAACAGTTGAAGGCAAGGAGGTACAATTTGACCAGCCAGGACCGGCTTCAGATGTCACCACCAAGACTACCGTTGCGGACAACTCTGGCTCTTACACAGGCACTTCTTGTGTCGTAGATGCAGCTGGTAGTGGTGCCAATTCGACATCCGGCAGTTCTTCAGCAGCTCCCGCTGCCGCTGCTCTTGCATCTGGCTCCGCATCTAGCGTTGCCAGTACTAGTGCTAGCTATAGCTCTGCATCTTCTATGACAGCAAGCATCCTGGAAACCAGCATCGTCAACGTCAACCCATCGCCAACATCCAGCATTTTCTCGCTCGACATCAACCCAACCTCCAACGCTGCACCCTCAGCCGCTCCCACAGTAGCAACAACTGCAGCCTCGTCTGCAGCAGCACCCTCTGCAGCGGCATCATCTGCAGCATCAAATGGAACTACAGGAGCTTCTGGAAGCCTCAAGGCCTCAGCGGATGGACAGTGTGGAGGCTCTCAAACATGCGTTGGTTCCACCTTTGGACAATGCTGCTCGCAATGGGGTTATTGCGGTGTGACCGATCAGCACTGCGGAACTGGATGTATGGGTGCTTTCGGCACTTGCGGTGTAGGCGCCAACAGCACAAGCACCAACTCTACCGCCAAAGCCAAGTTCATGATTCGAGGTCGTCACTATTAAATTCCAACCCAGGAGAGTGTAGTAAGAGACTCGAGATGAGCTGGAGCTGAGCAAATAATCACTTAAGGTTAAAACAGGATTCGTGGAGATTGAGTACTGGTTACTTTTACTTCTCGAAGAGGATACCTTGTGATGCCTGATGACTTTTGATTCAGGATTTCTTTTCTAAATGGATAACTTTTTTTCTTGTATTTTCGTAAATGTATTTGTTAGATACCCCCCGTCGTTGATTGTGCACATTCGTTTTTCCTGCCAAGGGCCATATTGGTGGGGTTTTGGTAGAGTGAATAATAGAAATATTTCAAGAGAATTGTGTCAAGCATTTTAATATCGTATTAGTCAGTTGAGAGGAGAGCATTAGAATCTCTCGTTTTTGATTCATTTTGTTGCAGTGTTGTAGAGAATTGAGGTCGGAATGAAGGGGTTCTCTATTTTCTAGGGCTTCTCCTGTTTAAATTTACTACTCTCTTCCTTTGATTCTCATTTTGTTGAGATATTTAAGATAATTGAGATCAAAACGGGAGACAGCGAGAGGGGTTACTATAGCGCTGTAAACCAATTAATTCGGTAGAAGAGCAGCAGGAAAGACAATACAAACCATAAATTAGCCCCCCCCCCCACATATCCTAAAATTCGATAAGCGTCTCTTGAGGGGTTATTTAAGCTCGATTTTGATTCCGCAGAATGATTACAACTCTTGTTGTGACCCTTATTGTGCGAGAATAGGAGAGTGACTCCCATTTTCAGGATCTACTTTCATTGTGTCAGACTTATAGAGAGAATGAAGATCAAAACGGGAGACTAGAATTCGTAATCTATTTCCTCTTTCATTTCAAGTCTTAATGTGCTAGACCACCATAGACAATTGAGCACAATGGGAGAGTCTCTCCCGTTTTCAGAGTTAACTTTCATTTTGACACTCTCCCGGTACCTTGTACGTCGTTCCCAACAAGGTCGTTTATATGCAATTAGAATATCAGAAAATTATTTATACCTACCTCCAAGGAATGCTAGCACTTACTGCCAGAGAGTTGGAAGGAATAGTCTAATTCAATAGTTTCATATCACTTTGGAGGAAAAGCATCAACTTGTAGAACAACTAGCTGCAAGTCCGCGTACTGTTTAGTCAAGCAAGTGGTAAAATATATGTAAATTTGAGCTTGTGCTCGTATTTTTCTAAGGCTTGCGAGTGCGGAAGTTCCTGTAGAGCAATTGGATAATCTTGGTTCCAAGATTATCCAAAAGGATAGAAACTCCATCAAGGCATACGGTAGGCAGGTGTTGCTCTTTTGAAAAGAATAATTGCGGAATTCTATCAGAAAGATGCTAAAAATGTATGATAAATGCCAAAATCGCTTCAATTGCCCTATGGCTAGGCACATGAACTCCAAACTCCAATAAATGCAATATTCTCATCTTTATTTTGTCATATTGAAACCTTCGTCTCAATGAGTAGCTTTCAGCTCTGCTTCAACCTCATCTTGAACAATCTTCCTGACGCCTTCCCAGCCAGCTCCTGCCGGAACATTGATAATTTTTCTCGGCTTGTCCTCCAAACCAACAAATTGTTCGGGCAGGACTGATCTGAACGAAAACCCTGGCTCGCTCTTCAGCGCAAGATCGACCGCATTCGCAAATTTTGCTGGATGTGCGGTCGAGAGGGAAATATGGTGCGTTTCCGAGGGAGCAGTTCGCTTAATCGACCTCAATGCAGCTGCGATACCAACTGCTGAATGAGGATCCAGTATGTAGGCACCCTTTGATGCCGGCGACGAGTAGAATTGCTTGATAGTTTCGACGGTTTGTACATCGCTAACTCGCTCACTCTCGAAATCTCTGTTGGCCGATTTCAAAATCTCGGCATTAACTTCAAACCCTCCCTTTGACTTGAGGTCTTTCAGCCAACTCTCAACCTCTTGGCCTGCTTGTTTCTTGTTCCACTCATCGTCTAGACCACTACCGGCGGCATATTCATAAGCCAAGAACCAAAGTAATCTTTCGAAATTGCTAGAAACGAGGATATCCATGGCAGGGCTCAATGTTTCCCTGACCCCATCTTCGTGCGCTTTCGCTCCATCTGCTGCAATGCCATTCTCAGCCTCCACACCGTGCACTGCCTTCTTTTCATAATGGCCTGTCTTCCAGAATCGATCCAAAATATCGTTTTCGTTGGTCGCAACCACAAGTTTCTCCACTGGGAGGCCCATTCGCTTTGCAAAGTAGCCTGCCAAGATATCGCCAAAGTTTCCGGTGGGTACCACGAAACGTACTTTATGGCCCGGCTTGTATGTGGAGGACTTCTTCAATGAGAAGTACGAATGGAAGTAGTAGGTGATTTGCGCGAGGATTCGTGCCCAATTGATCGAATTGACAGCTCCAAGGTTTAGCTTTTCGTTGATCTCTGGGTCTGCGAAAAGCGATTTGACATAATCCTAAAGTCAATTAGCATTGAAAGAGAAGTATTATTCATCTCGTGACTCACTTGGCAGTCATCAAAATACCCCTCAACGGAAAGACAATGCACATTAGCATCCATGACAGTGGTCATCTGTGCTTCCTGTACAGGGCTCACTCGCCCATTTGGAAATAGAATAAAGACCGAGACATCCTTTTTGCCTCGCAGCCCATAAATAGCAGCAGATCCAGTATCACCACTTGTAGCTCCAACTACTGACAGATGATGCCTCTCGCGGCCAACCTTGCCCTCATTGCGTCTGACCAGAAAGTATTCAAATAAGTTGCCCAATGTCTGAAGTGCCACGTCTTTAAAAGCAAATGTTGGGCCGTGGAAAAGCTCCAGGAGGTATAAGTTTTCCTTCTCGTCCAGCGTCACAAGTGGGGTGGTTTCTTTTGCGCGGAAGGTGGAGTAGCTTCGATCAATGATCTTCTTCAAGTCTGCAGAAGGTATTTCGGAAGTTGAGATGTAGAGGGAGAGGATTTCGAAGGCGAGTTCGGAAAAGGAGAGGTTCTCCCACTTCGATTCCCAGTCGCTGGGTAGGCTGGGAATTTCTTCAGGGATGAAAAGCCCCCCATCTGTCGCAAGACCCTTCAGAACAACTTCTTCGAATGATAACTGCCAGATATCAGCATTGGATCTATGTGAATGACTTGCGACAGTGGATTGGGAAGGTCATACTCCATATGAGCCTCCTCTCGTAGAAAGGTACCTCTGCGACCGCGTGTGAGTCGTATCTTCTTGGGGTTCCTCTGCTGGGGCTGGCTTCGTTGTTGGAACGGCAAGGCCTACAGGAGTTGAATGCGACATCTTGCGAAGAGAATTGAAGAGTCTGGTGTATTTCGGAGAGTGATTGGAAATTGAGGGGCTGAGAATGGTTGTAAAAGAAATAGTCGAGCACAAGAAATTTTGGCTCCCGCGCTGTGTCATCCTGGTGATCCGAAGTCGGCGGCGTTCACCCCGCCATTTTCGGGCGCATTTCCGCCCCGCACTAATAACTGATCTGCGGAGTTCTCCAGGCCCCATCAGAAGACCGCAGATTCCCCACGTGCTACTACATTAATACTTGCCAATTCTATCCGATATTTTTTCTTGACAGTTATGTTTGCACGCTCCGCATTTCATCCGTTAACAAACGAATTACCGCGGTTGTCTGAACGGCACGTTACAACTGGATTACCCTGTTGCCCGCGCTTAGCGAGTCGACTCCTTTTTTCAACTTTTGAGTCTCGACATGAACAAGTAGGTTATCAGTAACTTAAACAACCACCGAAAATTCCATGGAACTACCGTATTAATCCTACGCTACACTAACACTTCACCTCGATCATCAAAACCTCTAGTACTTATACAATTAGCGAGGCGGGATGACTTCTACAGTAACCTCTAGGAAGTGAATCAAGTCTGGCTCGGTTGTCTATCGGTGCCGTAGTTCGTTCCACAACTAATCGTTAGCTTGCCCTTGGACGGCTTCGACACTCGCAGGATCGCGACTACCTAAAGTAATTATATTAATTCGTTTCTCGACCTAGATACCTGCAGCCTTGAATTCTGGGATGCATGCGAACGTTCATAATTTCTTACAAACGTCTTCACCTGCCAGAAAACATCCACAGCTCATTTTCAAAATTGTCTATTGCTCAGCATATTCTAAATGGAAGATTCCACTCCTTCTCAATGTACGACTACAATTGCTCCTCTTGGAGAACATACCCACACAGTCATTTTCCTCCATGGCCGTGAGGACTATGGGTCGGATCTAGCAAAATACTTCTTCGATTCAAAATCTTCAGATGGCCAATCATTAGCCGACTTATTTCCAAACATACGCTGGGTGTTCCCAACCGCCAAACTACGATACTTGGCACAGCGAGATCATGAATTCAGCAACAGCTCTTTCGCGGAAGCACTCAAAGGAGAAGAAATCATCTCCCAATGGTTTGACGTGTGGGAAATTGGAAGCGATGAGAGGGAAGAGCTCATGCTCCCTGGATTAAGGGAAAGTATCGAGGAGATTGGGAATATCCTAAAAGAGGAAGCAAAAGTTGTTCCTCTGGAACGAATAATTCTCGGCGGGATAAGTCAAGGTTGCGCGACTGCCATCTTCACTCTTCTTTGCTCTGGGGTACGGGTTGGAGGATTCATTGGATGGTGCAGCTGGCTTCCTTTCCAAAAATCCATCGAAGCTATTGACGACGAAGACGCAATGGGGCAACGCATCCGAGACATCTTACAACTTCCCACAGATACGGGAGACAAAGCACTCAGTCCCGAATCTCCAGTCGAAACCATCAAGAAGACTCCGGTATTTTTTGCACATTCGCGAGACGACGAAACGGTTCCGTTCAGTAGCGGAAAAGAGCTGCACCACACCGTCAAGCACTTGGGATTCAGCGATGTGGATTGGATAGAATATAACAACGGAGGTCATTGGATTAATGCAGAGCATGGCGTGGACGATATGTCAACCTTTTTGCGTAGAATCCTTTCAATAGAAAAGTCTTGATCCAAAACTCATAATAGAATTCTATTTGTGTATAAAATTCACTTTACAAGAATGTGCTGCAAGTATATTGCTAGCTCCTGGCTCATACTTTCAAATGCTACGCATCCCGTAGTCTCCCCCATATACTGCCGTTTGTACGTTTTGTTCGCGGAATTTTTTTAAGCGAGTAAGAAAGGGGGCGTTGTGATAGTCCGCACTTCATTATCGCACAACAATTTACCGCATTAATTGGTTTAGAGCGCCCCTGTCTCCCGTTTTTGGCCTCATTGTGCTAGATCATTATAGAGAATTGGGGTTAATGGGAGAGTTTCTTCCGTGAACGCACTTCTCCCGTAAATAAGGCATCTATCATTTTGATCTCTATTCTCTCAAATGTGCCAGAATAATAAGGGCCAAAATGAAAATGTGTCGGAACATATTCAGTGCTGGGTAAAAGTACAGGCCACTACGTGGCCTATGCGCAGCGCTAGCGATGAATATAACCTTACTTCGTTCGTAGCCTTACTTAGATCATCCATCAACAATACATTTCATTTGAATACCACCTTCTACGTACGTAGTCTACCTGTGAAACCAACAAAATGGTGGTCTAAGTTCTAACCCAATAAACATGGTAGACTATTCCTTCCAGCTCTCTCAGCCTCTCTGGCAATAAGTGCCAGCATTTATTAGACTACAGTAGTAAGTACTAGATACTCCGGACGTAAATGTTCTTTCATTTCCGTAATTGCTCAAGCGAGCTTGGAATTGCTAGATATGTACGTTTTGCCTCCGGCGGCCACTGCCGTGGAGGCCGAGTTTGGAGGCGCGTTCTTTGGAGGCATTTTGGGCGATATTAGACGTGAAACGAATGCGTAGGAGGGCTATAGAGTAGGAATAACTTCATGTCATGTTACGGCAGCTTAACGCGGGGAAACACGCTAATTGCGGCCCCTAGGGTTGCGCCAGGGGCTGTTAGGGGAACGCTAGAGGCTAACTAATGTCGCTTTAGGAATTCTGCCGCCTTTCACCGCGCGTAATAGCGGGGTTGACCAACCGGAGCTCATTCCGGTGTCTCGGAGCCTCAAAAAGTTTATGTCGAGTCTGCTTTTCCACCCCAGGAGGGCTTACTAATCCGATGCACACCAAACGCTAGGATAGTATCAAGCTCGCAAGCTCGCTTGAGATAAATAAGCTTCTGATATTCTAAGTGCAGGTAAACAGGCTTGTTGGCAACGACGTACAAGGTACTGGGAGAGTTTGGAACTGGTCTCGCTACGTACATGGTCGGTGACCACAATCGATACTACTGGTCCTCACATTTCTAAGAGGCTGTGAGATAAGGCAAGCTTAAGTGATCTTGTCTAAAATCTCGAACGCTTCGATGCTTAAGAGTCGTCGGAAACCGTTAGTGCTACCGAACTCCGAATTGCTACCGAAGAGTTGCTCTTTCGATTAATAGGTAGAAGATGGTTGAGAATTTCCTTCAGTCTCTCTTTGGGTCGAAGTCAATTTCTGTTAGTTACTACGAATTCGGGCTTATGTATATTTAAATTTTAAATCAATTTTAAATTAGATATTTTATATTATTCAAATATATTGAAAATTCTTTATATTTATTTATTATTATTATTATTTGATTAAAAAAAGACTCATCATTATTCCTTGAATAGTTATATATTAAGTTATTTACTCATAGCCTTCAAAACAGCTTTTACCGCAACTTCTAGCTCAATATCGTCCAGCCCTTTGAATTGATTCAACATGGTTATTCTATCCTTTGTGACCCATGTCTCAGGCAAATCTCCATCGATGTATTCCCCGTATCTGTTCTCCCGAGCCACTCGAAATGCAAGACTTCCATCCACAAAGCTCACCCCAATCATATGGGGAGGGTCAACAGCACTATCCTTCCACTGCCCTACGGTTATCTCTGTGAGGGAACGGCCGATGACTATCGGCCGTTCTCTCAAAATCTCCTTAACCTGCTTCCGCTTCTTCTTCCGCAAGCTGGATGATGAGGAAAAGGTGGCATCTTGGTAGCTCTTCACCTCCTTCCTTTTTCTTTCGCTACGCCTCAAGCCCCCGTCATGTTCCACTGCAAGTTGGACATTTTCATCAGCTCGTGAAATCGGGTCTGGCGATTGTTTCGCTGCGGTAAAATCCATTGACTTGTTACCGGCGACGGTGCCATTGAGGCCTCCATAGAAGACGTATGAGCCACATAAGATTGACCAAGCGTGTTCGGCATAAACTTCGTCTGCAGCGGTAATGACATTCATAAGGCTGCAATTTTGCAGGAATATTCTTGAATTGGGGTAGCGGTGGTAAAAGCAAGCTTCCAGTAAGCTGTAAATATTAGCCTTGCATGCTCTATTCTTTCAAGGCGCATTATACTTACTACGACACCGAATTTCCTTCTTGATGTGCTTCATGTTGCTTCTTTCGCCTCGCGTCGTTTTTGGTCCCACCAATATAGACCAGAGATTGCTCGATGGGAAAGTTGGCCTTGTTCTGAGGGACATAAGATAGAATATGGCGAAACGTCTGTATGAATCGCGATGTTGCCTTGATAGCATTGCCGTCATACTTGCCATATCTCCTTGCATGTTTCAATTTTTCGCCATTATAATACTGCCATTCCGTTGCAGCTGCTCCCATGGTTGCCCCTGTCCAGTCTCGACCTTCAATTCCTGGCGAAATTTCATCAATCTTTTTAGCAAAACTATCGGCTTGGGCCCGCCCCTGTGTATCACTCGCTAATGGTGAAGACAGGTAAAGCTCCATGTCATCCAGAACATGAAGGTATTGGTCCTTTGATCCGGTCACGCCATTGGCGGAGCAATGTACAAGGGCGTAGATTACTGGCCGTCCGTTAGGGGCATCGACGAGATGATGCTCCCGGAGATGGAGGTTGCGATTCTTGGGACTGTAAAAGACATGATGGAGCTTCTTTTGAATCGCAAGCGCCATCAGCTGGTCAGTGGTACCGTGAAGTATAGACGCCAGAAATGGCAAAGTCTCGTCGGATGTAGCAAACGGAGCAGATCCCCACGCTGGTTCATGTATATCCTTTGACGCCTTGGACACTTCCTCAGCTAGTTGGAGCCTGGTCATTTCCAGCGCAGACATCAATTTGGCGGCATACGGAGGCAGTCCTTTGTGGGCCAGAATAGCGACCCATTTGTTTGCTGTTTGTGTGGAACATTGGGTTGCTGTTTGTGTGGGTCTTGGGGGGGAAGGGGCGAGATCGACGGTGGTACTAGCAGAAGCCATGATTTCTGCTTCAAAGTTGGGTACCTAGGTATAGTTGGATGGGAGGAGAGAAGCTTTTTGTATGCCGAGTTGATCCACCTTACAGCCTTATAAGTAGCGGAAGGCGCGAACATGGACGAAATACTAGACAAGGTCGAGTTCGAAGACAGGGCAAGAGCGAGGAGGGTAAGGGCCTGTGCCCGACCGAAGGAAGGTGCGAAGACCAGGATACTCTCTCACCTCCGCTCTATTAACCAGACCACTATCCAGGGAAAAGAGCCCAACTGAAAACTCATAAGCAGTGGAAGGTGCGAATACGGACGAAATATTACCTAGGTAGAGTTCAAAGACAGGGCAAGAGCGAGGAGCGTAAGGTCTATGCTCGACCCAAGGAAGGTGCGAAGACCAGGATACCATATTAATTGGTTTAGAGCGCCCCCCTCTCCCGTTTTTACTTCATTGTGCTAGACTATTAAAGAGAATTGAGGATCAATGGGAGAGTTTCTCCCGTGAATGAAAGTCTCCCGTTTTTGAATCCTCTATCATTTTAGCCTCTATTCTCTCAGATATCCTGGTACAATGTGGTCAAAAACGGGAGAGGGGGGCGCTCTAAACCAATTAATGCGGTACTCTTTCTCTTCCAAAATCCTATCGTTTCCGCTCCATTAACCAGACCACTACCCAGGGAAAAGAGCCCAAGTCCCTGCAAATTTATTCCGAGAGCCGAAGGAAAAACAGAATGATTTGGAGATACAAACCCAAGGTAAAAAAATCGTCAACTATTGAATTTGATATCGAACTACATGTCCAACCATCTTGAGTTCTGTTCATCAGCACGAGGGCTGCTCTACGTATGGTACAACCGTAAACTCCCACACCGGACCTTTCCTATCATACAGTTTGTTTCATTCAATCGTAACAACGCCACCCATATGCACTTGTACCCGAACGCCCTTTGATTACCAATATCCTGTTGCCCGACGTAGGTTAACTATAAAAAGTATTCCCCGGCTCCACGACGGCCGGCAGGAATAGCGCGCTTGTCCTCTGGCACTGCGCTGAATATGGAAAACTTGGGGCTGAGGTCTTCTCCCACGTTCATTATGGAAGCCACATTACCGCAGCGATAGCAGTAATTTGGCGCGGACCAAACCGTAACCACGGATTTCTGAGAGAAATGATACTGTGTATTTTGTCAGACGGCTCACTTACTAAAACGAAAGGAAGAGAACGAACCTTGTATCCCTCATTGACCAACTGATGAGCACGCGCGATCAGCTTTAACCCATTCACGTGGTTGAATTCTGTAGCGACTTTGTCTCCGAACAGCCATCCGGCACCACGAGGGGAGACAGCCCAGGTATCAACGTCTTCCGGATCACTCCAGACTAGATCACAAAAAGCACCTTCGTGAGGAATCTCTTGAGCGCGAGCGACGACGCGGATTTGATCGACAGTCCGAATCTCAGGACTAAGACCGCCATGAACACAGAGAACCTCGCCATCAACAATAGCCGCTAAAACGAGGAAGTCGAAAACTTGACAGCATGATTTCCAAACAGATGCGTTGCCATATTTCTGCTGGCACTCTTCATAGAATCCGTAAACTTGTGTAATCTGGCGAGACTCATGGTTACCACGGACGAGCGTGATTTTATCAGGGTACCTGCGATTCATTAGTTGCGAGCCAAACCCATCTGTAAGCGACAACTCACATAGCCTTCAAGCACATTAACAAGGTAAATGTCTCTAAACTGAAATACCCGCGATCCACAAAGTCTCCGAGAAATATGAAGTTTTGATTTCCAGTTCCGGAAACCTCATTAACCCCGCCAATAGCTGAGTCACCCCCAGCGCTCCCCGCGCGGCTGGACTGTCCAGCAGTTCTTGGTCGCCCTCGAGATTCTTCCTCGTCGTCATCTTCTCCGCTTGCACTCTCGATACCGCTATCACTACTGCGAATCTTTTTCTTCAGTTTGGGGTCGGTAATTTCTGTTGGTGGCTCGAGATCGTCCGAAGAAATGGCCGTTGTCTGAGTAAGGGGAGCTTGCACATTTTCCTCCCCCGGCATGCCACCTGCTATCCGAAAGAGCTCAAGGAGATCGTAGAATTGGCCGTGGATATCCCCACAAATCGTGACGGGTGTCGTGACGGGCTGAATGTTTGATTCTGGAGGACATCAGCGCAAACCGCATTGAGGCGCATAGCCATCACATCGAGCAACATACCCTCCATCAGGCACTCCTTGACAATCTCACAAAGCTGCTTCATGACGCTCTCGGGCAGATAATGGCATTGCTTCGCTTCCTCGAGCCATTCCTCGATGCCGGCGTTTCTGGTCAACTTGGCAGGGCCGGGTTTTGGTACAGTGACATTGGACATGCTGGGCGTATAGGGCGCACAGTGTAATGGATATGTTCGAGGGCGTGGGAATACAGGGTCGTCTTTCGTAGGTGGAGATAGTTGGGCTGAGCTGGGCGTGGTGGTGAGAAATCGAGGTGTAGGTCGTGTAACCCAGGTTCAAGGGTTGCTCGTGAGCTAAAGCCAACAAAGCAATATAAGCGAGCAATCACTCTGTTATCGTTATCAAGAGCACGGACCATGTACACCGTAATTAAGTCTAGCCTTGGATGGATGGGAATGTCAACGTCCCGATCTAAGTCACCACCTCCAAGTTAATGATTCAGCCGCATTGTTGTGCGTCACAAACAAAAGCTGCATGCTTATAACACTCCCCTGTTCAACACCATAGAACATGTGTGATTGACACTCAAGACATACCCGAGGCCAGTCCAAGTGCCGCCCACCTACCCACCATGGCCGCCTCTTCTGGCAATAATCGGTCGCAAGCAAATGGAGTGCTCCCAGTTCCGGTCTCCCAAACAACTGCTGGCACACCCGCAAAATCATCCGGTCCGAAGCCTCCAGCGCCCAAATTGAAGGTCATTATTAGGAGACTTCCGCCAAGCTTGACAGAATCCGAGTTTGTGTCCATTCTGGGGGATGAGTGGAAGCTAGCCCGGGGCAAGGTTGACTACTTTTTGTATAAGCCAGGAAAAGATTCAAAGGAGTAAGTGTCTGCCAATATTTACAAAGAGCATATCTAACAGTTAAAGTCCATCCAAACCTTCTCGCCCAAGTCGCGCATATTTGCACTTGACAAATGAGAGTCACCTTTTGAGCCTATCTGAAATAGTCCGCCAATCCGTCTTTGAAGATGCTTTGAACACCTCTACCAACGCTTGCCTTATTGGCCCACCTACTGTTGAATTTGCTCCCTATGGCCGGACGCCTGGAGGTAGACGACGGGTAGATGCAAGAGCTGGGACCATTGACCAGGACCCGGAGTTTATGGCATTTCTTGAAGGTCTAGCGAACCCAACTACAACCAAGGAGGGCAATACCGAGGCAGCTGGAGAAGGCGTAGTGGGGAAAGCTGAAAAAGTCACCACCACGCCATTAGTTCAATACCTAAAGGACAAGAAGGCCAACAAGCACAAGGAGGCAGCAGTTAAAGCCGCAAAGAAACAGGAGGCTCAAATTGCCAAAGGAAAGGCTAGTAAAGACTCTTCTTTGCCTGAAGATTCCAAGAAGAAGGGAAAAGATGGAAAAGTGGAAAAATTGGTGGAGAAAGCAGCCAAGGAAGCCGTAAAGATTTTGAACAGAGAAGCATCAACAAAAGCAGCATCCGAATCATCTTCCAAGAAGTCTGAAGGATCTAGCTCAGAGACTTCTACACAGCCGAAGCTTGACTTGGGACGAGTGCCAAACCGGCAGAGAGGAGCCGTCATTGCAGCTCATATTCGCATGTTGCAGAGAGATCTCGGATTAAGCCCAGCTCAGGCACATCGCCAAGTTCGCCGAGACACAGCTGATGCCCAAAAAGCAGAGAGAGCTGCTGCTGCCGCGAAAACACCTTCCGTTGAGACTAAGACCACTGCAACCTCTACCTCAACCCAGTCCCCAACTGTTCCGACTGCGCCCAAAGCAATCTCGTCCCAACCAAACAGTCGACGTTCTCGTGCTAAAGCTTCAACTACAAATGAAGCCGAAACAAGCAAGGGCTCGTCAGCTTCTACAGCTCCCACAGCCTCTGGACCTTCCACACCTGTAGTGCTACTTAAGAAACCTGACAATTCATCGACCACAGCTGCCCCAGCTGCCCCACCCCCCAAACTAGCCGCTGCCAGCCCTCGGAAACCACCAACTACTGCAGCCCCTTCAGATGGTGCCACGCAAGCCTTCATCAAGCATGCCAATCCTTCCCAAGGTGTCACAGAAGCTCTTTTGAAAGAAGCAATGGAAAAGTTTGGAGCGGTGTCTATGGTTGAGATCGACAAGAGAAAAGGCTTTGCCTATGTGGATTTTGCTGAGACCTCGAGTTTGAAGAAGGCTATGGCGGCAAATCCGATTCCTGTTGCCCAAGGCACAGTGCAAGTAATGCAGAGAAAAGGCACTTCTCTCCCTCCCGAGAAAAAGCCCGTCCATCAGAACCATCAAAATCATCAAGCTCCTCATGCACCCTCTCGCGGTGGCCGTGGTAGCAGAGGTGGCACCGTGGGACGACGTGGTGGCAGAGGTGGCGGCCGGGGCGGCGGAAACAGCGCTCAAGCACCGGCTTCTGCACCTACAGGACCAGCCGGGAAGTGATCAAGAAGGCCTCGTTTCGGAACGTTGACAGATTCAACTCCAGTATGATAACCATCTTTCCCTCAATATGTGCCTTTTGGGTATGAGCTATCCTAGTAGCCCTACGATCTCTCTCGGTTGCTATGCTCAGCATGTAGACTTGGGCCGCCTAATACAGAGATAACTTTGCTTGCTGGTCGAGGGAGGATATCATCGAGTGTGGAAGACGACAAAATCCCCAGGGAATTCCATCGTATGGCAGACGTCTAGCGTCGTGCCAGGATCGTGCTTTATCGAATCGCAAAGCTGGGGCCGCGTAGGAGAAGACTCGCGAGTGTTGATGGAGAAGATGACGCCCCGCAGAAATTTGCCCGGGTGTTTGGCACAACTACCTAGGTACCTATTAAAAGTAAGCCTTGATATTGGGGACAGTTACCCAATATGTGTAACTTCAGAGGCCACAGAGAATATTGGTCGTACCGTCATAGAATCTTTGGCTTTTTTAATTCTTGAAATCGATTTGTGCTTTATGTCTAAATGTTGTTTCGGAGAAATGTGAGGTTTTGGGAGGTTTAGTTGCCTTTTTGATTCTTCTATAGTCTGCGTATCAATTCATTAGCAGCCGTCAAGTCTTGTGGAATCAAGTGCTTCCCTTTAGTTCTGAGCTTTGATTCTTTCTGCCATTGTGGTCTTCTCGTCGTCCTTCTGCTTTTTGGTGGCTGTTGATGCCATGATCCTCTTGATTTGTAAATTTCGAGGCGGGAAGTCCGATACTTCGTCTATCTTGGTTGACAAGCGAGGGTGGTAATCTTTCTGTCTGCTGCTCTTGTAACTTGCAATATATGTGCTCGGAATTGTTGTAACCTCCCTCTCCTAGTCTGTCTTTACCTGCTGTTCGCGACTTGGGCAATTCAGTTGCGGAATACACCAAGAGATCGCTGGTAGCAGGTAGAGCTGAATCAATGCTTCCTCTTTCCCGTATTTGAACCTATTCCCATTCCCACACCCTACTCCTATCGTAGCGTCGTGTACCCATTCTTCTCTGCGAGGAGACTTCCCAGCTTCGCATGCGGGTCTTCGTCTTCTGCCCCTTTTTGCCTTTCGCCTCTCAGTGTATTCAAAAGCCCGACCTCAGTCTGCTTTGAGCGCAGGCCAGGAAGGCAGATCTTGGGGTAAGGGTAGGAGAGGCAGGGAAGGAAGGGCAGAATAATGTGATGCTATTCCCAGTGCCTATCTAGATCTTCTAAAATTGCAGCTCCTTGTATCCCTTATCCTTGTTGTTCCCCTAGAGAGTTCCCAACTTCTCTCCACTTTTCCTCTCTGTGTCCTCCTTTCTATCTGTGTCGTCATCGTCGTCGTCGTCAAGCAGAGGGAGGGTTAGGTAGGGGTTGTCGGGCGGAATGCGAAGTGAAGCAAAGCTATTTCTAGTGGCCCATCTCCCAGACTTCCGGTTTCTCGTATCCCTTCTGCTTTCTGCTCCCGAAGAGTCTTCCCAACTTCTCTCCCACTTCTTCTCCTCTGCCTTCTCCTCCTTGCTGTCCGTGTTCGTGTATCTTTATCGCTGCCGAGCAGAGTCAGGGGTAGGGGTTGTCGGGCAGAAGAAAGCGAAGCTATTCCCAGTGCCTATCTTCTAAAATGTCAGCTCCTCGTAGCCCTTTTCCTTGTTGTTCACCAAGAGACTGCCCGATTTCTCTCCTACATTCCCCTGTCTTTTCTTTCTTCTTACCCCTGTCACCGTCGTCGTCCAGCAAAGACAGATCTCCTCACTCATCATGCTGTCGTCTCCCATATCTCTGACCAAGTCTCCTGTATGGATATTTTCGCACGTAGAGGGAGGTTTCGAAGTTGCGATTCTTGCTCTGGATGCGCTAGCATAAGCTGCCAAAAGGCCGACGGGGGAAGGGGTGAAGCGTGCCAAAGGTAGGTTCTGGTCGATAGCTTGTGGGAATTGGCTAACTCGATATCTAGTTGACTCTATTGTTAATTAGTTAGTACAAATTTGCAGATCAAACGCTCAATCGTTATCTTAGCAGTATCCCGCATCTATGCCGGGTAGGTATAATGGAATTCTCGGTGGATACTGGCAGTTGTGTCGATTGTGGCATCCATACCGTCGGTTTCTCGCACGCCGCAGAGCAATACAATTAACAAGATGAATTAGCTACAGAAGAAAGGGCTTCATAAGAAATCTCCAGAGATATTCTATACCAATAACCAGTGTTTACTAGCCCCTCGGGAGGTTCCCACCAAATTACCTTCAGTAACGGAAGAACGGCGCTAGCATGGCGCTACGCTTATTGGCTGGAGGGGGGTATATAGCCAACACTTGCCGGCCTTTGTGGCTAGCATACCTTCTAAACCTCTACAACCTCGACAACAATACACAAACCTCCACTCCTCCACATCCCCACATCAACCAGTGCATCCCGCATACCTTGCTTTTGCGCTTGCGCTTTCGTCATCATGGCCGACGATATTCCAAAGACTACTGAGATGGTAGATGCGCACGATTCAGGTACGTTGATGATACTCTCTTCACCAGCTCCCACTGACATGGTTAGCTGTCGCTGTCGCCGTCGACATCAAGACAACTGACGGAGAAGAAGTCAACGATCTAGGTATGTTGATTCCCCACAACTCTTGCAAATATCTTGACTGACCTTGATGGTAAGCTGCTGCTGCTGCTGATGAGCTCGCTGTCGCCATCAACATCATGCCGACCGACGGAGAAGAAGTCAACGAACTAGGTATGTTGCTTCCTCAAGACTCTTGTAAATATCCTGGCTGACGATGATGGCAAGCTGCTGGTGGTGATGATGAGCTCGCTGTTACAGACGCAGCACCTCCATCTGAGATGACCAAGGATTTGACGGTCGCAGACTCCCAAGGTACGTGCTACTAGCATATTCTATTGCCCTCTTGTGGTGTTGTAATCTATCTTGGAGACCAGCTGCTGATATATTTATGATTAGACACCTCTTCAGCAGTTGCAGTCGCAAGAAACACTTCATACAAGTCAGGACCTGCTACCACGTTCGATATCGAGAAGTGCCCTGTCGAGATCCAGCGACAAATCTATGAATTTGCTCGTCGCGATGCCCAAACCTTTAGCTTTGAACCATTCCAACAGGGTGACCCTGACCAACCCACCAACACATGGATCCCTTGCGCTGAACATCCGTTTCCTGCGCTTTTGTACATCAAGGGTGCTGCCAGGGATGTCGCCCTGCACTCCTACAAGAAGGGCATAGGCCCCCAGAAGGAAGTTATTTGGGTCGACTTGCCAACAGATCTCATTGTCGTCTGTCTCGAAAATCGAGATCTCAGCTTTTACACTAACAACCTGGGCACTGATCGACACAAGATCCAACGTCTCGCGGTGCGCCACAACGAATGGAATTTTGACGTGCTCCAGTCTCTGGCT
This sequence comes from Hymenotorrendiella dingleyae, assembly GCA_003988905.1. Taxonomy (NCBI): domain Eukaryota; kingdom Fungi; phylum Ascomycota; class Leotiomycetes; order Helotiales; family Helotiaceae; genus Hymenotorrendiella; species Hymenotorrendiella dingleyae. Next base: position 19,085 of record QYAP01000586.1, read on the forward strand.
AGCAACCTCAAAGAGCTTGGTAACATCAAAGACTTGATATTCATTAGTGATGGCGAGGAAGAAATTGACGCCCCCCAATTTGTTCTTCAAGAAGATGGAACCATTGTTGATTACTGGGAGTATTATTATAGTTTTGATGTTGGAGATGATCCTGATGATCATGAACTCAGCAGCAAGGATCTCCTCACGGGCCTCAAGGTAGTAGAACGCCTCTTTGGTCAACTTCAAGGCGAAGAATCTGATTGGACTCCCCCCAAGGTTGGTATTGGCAGTATAGATTGGGACAGTACCAATGTATGGGAGGGAAATTCTATAACTGTTTTTTATTGAAAGCCGCTCCATATGGTCATAGGCTATTTTGTATGGGCATGGGAACATTCGATGAAGTACTCATAGTGTTTTGGGACATTGGGTACATATGTATGCTGCTTTCTGCTAGATGCAGATGGCAAATCATTGATTCTCGGAAATGAAAATCCTTTTGTGAAATCCCTTGTCTTCCTTAGCATTATACGTTCCTGGTATCTCCTTCAATATTCTTGTAAAGTAGATGATGTTCTCATCCAACATGAAGAAAGACCAAGGTGCACATTGACTATCAGTCAGACGATGCAAAAGCTTCTCAAATAGGCAAATTAGGCAAATGCTGTTACCTCTGATGGTCTTGCAAAGTGTATCTTATTGTTTTTTCAATTTCAAAGATAGATTAGAGTATACATTAACTAACAAATAAGCAAGATAAAAGGCCCTTAGAATAGGCAAAATTATGTCTTTATCAATTCCTGATTATACTATATTTTCTCTTCTAATCTGATGTTTCTTAAGCTGCATCTCATTCTCTCCCAATCCTAAAAAAAACTGAAGTGCATCTTGACTGACAATCAGATGACATAAGTTATATCTGCACTAATTCTCTTTCAAGTTGTATATTGTTCCCATCCAAACCCCAAAAACACCACAATAGACATTAACTACTTGTCAGACAAGAAGCCGCTTAAACTAGCAAACTTCAAGCAAATATCAAGTAAATCCTTTGATTCTCTGTTAAACTCTATCTTGTTCTCTTTCTACAGTCAAGAAAGATTAAGATATTAATTAACTGCTAGTTGGACAAGAAGCTACTTAAACCAGCAAACTATAAGCAAAATTCAAGGATATCCTTTAATTCTCTTTTAAACTAGATCTTGGTCTCATTCTTATTTCAAGAAAGATTAAGATATTAATTAACTGCTAATCAGATAAGAAGCCACTTAAACCAGCAAACTTCAAGTGAATTTCAAGTGAATCCTTTTATCCTCTTATAAGCCAGATCTTGTTCTCTTCCAAACCCTAAAAGCACTACAATCTATATCAACTACTAGTCTGACAAGAAGCTGTTTAAACTAGCAAACTTCAAGCAAAATCCAAGTAAATACTTTCACTATCTTCTAAACTAGGTAGTTCTTATTCTCTTTGAATCTCAAGAAAAATTGAGGTGTTAGTTAACTATCAGTCAGATGAATGAAGAACCCCTGAAATAGGCGAAAATAAGCGAATGTTGATCTAATTGCCTAATCCATTTTCAAAGTATGTCTTATTCTCTAACAATTGTAGGAAACATTTAGGAATGAATGTGACTGTTAATCAGATGAAACAAAAATACCTAAAACACAGAAAATGTATAGTTCAGTTATATTAGGTTTGAATGTTCTGGTTTCCAAATCTTACGCTTTTGTTTTACTAAGAAGATACAAAATCCAAGAAAAGCTCATAATGCCTATATCTAATATAGGGAATAATATAGTTTCTGTATATGGACCTCCGGAAACGTATAACTATTATATATATTTTCTTACACAGTATAAGAATCAAGTATACTAAATAGATACGAAGCGTTATATACGGAAAACTATCCTGATATTAAGCCGAGGGTCGGTCCGGCCTCCGAATAGCGGCCCGGTCCCGATTTTAATTAACCGATTTTATTGATTAAAAAATTTAATAATAAAGAAAGTAGCTTTACTCTTAGATTAATAAGATTAATAATAAACTATTTAAAAGGGATTATTATTAATTAGAAATCTAGAATATTATTTAATTATTTAATAGTTATAAGCTTAAAAATTAATAATAATAGTTTAATTTAAATTATCTATTTAAATTCTATTTATTTACGCGGAATAATTTATTATCATCTTCTATTAAGAAATGATCTTAATAAAATTACGTTCATTTATATAATATTTAAAATAGATTTCGATATCTATTTTTAGAAATTACGATTAGATTTATAAAAGAGAATATATTCTTATTTTATTATCTATTCCTTAATTAAATAAAGAATATAAAGTCCGGAGTTTATATTATTTTTATTATTATAGATTTATATAAAATCTTTATAATATAAATTAATTTTATATTAATAATAAATTATTTTATATAAATGAATAAAACTTTAATATATTATATATAATCGTTTAAAAGGCTTATATTAAACGTATAACCGTTTAAGCTTTATATTTTTATATAATATAAAAAAGAGTTAAATAATACGATATATCTTTAATATTATATACGGAAAAAATACGGATATTAACTTTTATATTATTTATATCGTATTAATTAATTTATAAGATTACCCCTCTTATATATTATAACCTTTATTCTCTTCTTTATCCTGGTATAATAAGATTGGAAATAGGAGAAGTTCTAAAAATCAATTAGATTAGAGCGATCGTGTTTCTGGGATGTTCAAGCACGGATGGGGTCGCGTATTTGCTTCCGAAGCACGTGACCTCCCCCCCCCCCTCCCTGAACGGTACAGGCACTCTACCATGTCCTCATAACTCCCACAGCTCCTACCATAACCATCCCGATCAAATAACATGAATTGTTTCAATTACGATTTGATTAGATTGCCCTAAAATACTTACCTAGCGATCTTGATTTGCGCGTATTTGTACATTTCGTTCGAAACAGTTGGAAAAACAATCGCTAAACTTTTTGATAAGTTACATATGGCTGGTGTAATGGCAATCTATTATCGAAGCTAGTACATAAGCAAAACGAGTTGAGAGGTTCAATTGCTCATTGAAAGCTTCGTCCTAGCCGTTCTTCTACCATTTTGGTGGGAACTGGAAAATATGATCTTACATATATCAATTTCCAATCGCCTGGCGGTCTAATTGGCGAGAAAATCTTACAAGCTTATGTGATGTGATGGTAAGAGATGGAAGTCTTCAATGCACCAAGGACGAAGGCGGGCTTCGCGGCTCTACAAGAGTTGTGTAAAGAAAAATGGCAAGATTTCCCCTTCCTAGCCCTCAGAAGGACCTCATTAATTCACATTCTGGGGGTTTTTTTCCTCTGATAGGCTTCCAATGGCCCTCTAAAGGAAATCTTTTGCACTGTATCACATTCCCATGTGTGTCATGAAAGTGATATTGCAACCAGTGCAACCACGATATCATTTATATTCGCAAGCTCCATACAAAATCCCCGCATACACAACCAAACATTTCCAACAACAACCCAATTCCTTTGATGTGGCCCAGACTCTAAATCTAAACGAGAAAGCTAAACATCTTCGAAAAATACAGATGTACAAAAGACACGCTTCTGAAACTCAGTCCTTCTTAGTGAAATGCAAAGTGGTGATGTGGTTGCCGTATTGATCCCGGGCAACAGCGGTGAAATGAAGACGTTTATCCTCGTCACTGACGTGTTCGCCCTCACTTGAATGTTTCTTAGTTTGTGAAATACTTGAAGGAAGAAGGGATGACGCTTACCGCATGATAATCTCCGTGGTTCCTTTGGGAAGAGCCTTGTCGCTTTCCTGGACAGCCTTCGTGAAACTTTCAGCTTGTTTTGAGTTGATCCCCGAAGGTCGTTTCCAGTTTGACGTCTCCGTTGCACCTCTGACAGCGACCTTGGTGCCGTTCTTGATGATGCTTCCAAAAGTCTTTGCTGCGATGATTGCGTTTGAAGTAGACATGACGAATTGTGGTGGTGCTGGTGAAAGACTGGTGAGTTGTAATGATTGCTGAGACGAGATTTGCTGCAGTGATTGATGTAGGTAATGAGGAGTTCAAAATGCTGAGGAATTGACCGCTAAAGTGTTTAGGCTTAGGAAAGTCAGAGAAGATGCAGGAGTGAAAAAGAAGGGCACGAGAGTGGTTCCTTTTATAAAATTGGTTGTGGTTGTTATTAGTAGACATTTCAGTACTCGTAGCGCCCACATCTATCTGAAGATACTTTCCGCGAGACAAAGGTAAAAACTCGGCGCTTCACGGTCACCAACGCCTGTAGCTCATCTCTTGCAAGCTCCCCAATGATATGGATATTTGCTCAAACTCCTCAAACTTCAAGTGGGAATGTCAGCGTTGGAAGTACGTAGATGTTGGTGATGCAAATATTCAGTTGGTCCAATTGAAGCAAATATAGAGGCCAAGGAGATACATCGGCAAACACGCCCGGCCAAACCAACAGAACACCTGCAGCTAGGCGCCATTATCCACAAAATATGAGGGAAACCGGGTATTTATTGACGGAGTAATTCACAAAAATGCTTTTTGGCGTGATTGATGTTGGTGATGTTGGTGTTTGGTGGTGGGACGTCAGCACCTTGGCATTCATGTTTGCAGGTCTGGCAGAAGGCTTCCGTAGCGAGGCGCGTAAAGGCCCGCCCCACTGTGGCGCGCCCTGGTTCGTGAAATGAGATGCGATATCTTTCTACTGCTCACAATCACGCTTTCATGTCATCTCCTTCTCTCTAGTCACCTCAATTGCTGCCTTTGAAAAAACTGGCGAGAACTCCAATTATGGCGACCACTTTCAAGATCGGCCAACAGCTGGAAGGCAAGATCGGGTCATACATCATCTCCGAGAAGGTCGCCAAAAACATTTGGACCGCCACGTAAGACCCCTGGTTTACAAATCTGTACCTTTTCCAAACTCCCTCTAATAATACGCAGACGAAGCAATTCCGAAGCTAGCAAAGTTGTTATCAAAACGGCCCCCGAGTATCTCTTCAACAACGAACGCAATGTGCTTAACCAGTTCAAGGGGCGGCCTTATATTCGCCAAATGCTAGACGAAATCAAGAATCCCCCATCAATGGTCTTAAAATATCTCGACGATAATCTGCTTCAAGCGTCAAACTCCAAGAAGCTGGAAAGTTCGGAGATCAAGTACGTTGCCAAAAGAGTCCTCACTGCTCTTCAGGCCCTTCATGAAGAGGGATATACGCACACAGGTACCTTTTGACTCATTTTCCTGCCTTTACTTCCCTTGATTTTTTTCGAAAAATTTTCTTTCATACCCATAGATATTATCATTGCCATGTTTCGAATACAAATGGTTAACGGAATTGCAGATATCAAGCCAGATAACATTCTTGTTAATTATGGCAGCGGACCCTCCCGCTTTACAGATGTCGAATTGGGCGACTGTGGTGACGTTTTTCGAGTGGAACCTGGGGATTACCTCAAGGTAGGAGAGGCAGGACATCATATGGGAGCGGCCATATTCAGAAGCCCAGAAGCGATGCTGAAGCTAAGATGGGGAACATCAACCGACATCTGGTCGTTCGGCACAACTGTAAGTGACTACGTTATCTACTAACCAGCGCAAAAGGATATGCTAATGTGTTTGTAGCTCATAAGCCTCATATGGGGTTACAACTGGCACATTTTCAGTCCTGACCCTGAAGATGCAACTATTGATGATGAGTTTTTCCTTATTCATATACTCGTCAAGCAAATTGCGACCTTTGGACCTTCGGATTCATACAAGGAGTTGATTGCTGAAGATGATGCGGACAGGTGGGAAGTTCTCAACAATGCAAACCAATACATCGAGAACAACGGCGTTCAAACACCGTTTACTATGGTGCGAGACAAATGCCTGAGTGAGGAGGATCGGGAGTTCTTGCTGAAAGTTATGAAACTCGATCCAAGAGAGAGGCCTACTGCAAGACAATTGTTGCAAGATAAATGGTTCTCGGGTGTATATTAGTTGAGGTATGGTTCAGAATATGTCATCTCTTCAATCTTTGCATCGCTGTCGGAAGTGTTGTTTCCGACACAGGCTGGACCACGGGATTATTTCATCAAGCTTAGAAAGCTTACTCATAGACTTAGAATCTTGTAAGAGTTGGGGCCATAGCTCGTCGCACACTTAAGCGAAACACACCAAAAATCGCCCTTTTTACCTTGTTTTAAAATAATTATAATAAAATCAT